>CABHPP010130930.1:15350-42213 GCA_902168425.1 Peromyscus attwateri | reverse complement strand
TTTTTTTTTGTACTTTGCTGTGTGTGTATGTGTGTGGGTGTGGGGGTGTGTCTGTCTGTCTGTGTCATGTCTGTGTTCATGCACATGTATCTACAGGCAATCAGAGAGCAATCTCATTTTTTACTTTCCTTAAGTGCATTCTACCTTTGGCTTGAAACAGGATCTCTCACTGGCCTGAAGTTCACCAAATAGGCAAAGCAAGTGAGCTGGCCAGTAAGCTTTGGACCTCAGCTCAAGTCCTCACACTCGCAAGGAAGCAAGCACTTACTGACTGAGTTGTTTCCCCAGCCCTGATGTTAGCTTCAGCAAACTCAGCACACGTGAGAATGAGTACGTATTCCTTGGTGGCCATGGATAGACTTGGGCAGCTTTGATCCACTCGCTTCTCCTGTGTCCGCGTCCTCTGTGCTATCTGGGGTGTGTACTCCCCACCACAATGGCAGAAAAACAAGAGTAAATCCATATCTCCCTTTGGTAAAAGCAAATTGTGTGGTTGTCCCCAAAAAGCAGGGGTAAGAGCTATTCCCCAACCCTCCACAAGGCCAAGGCTGTGGAGGTACAACCAGACTACTGGGGCAGGAGCATTGGGACTCAGGGTTCCTTCTACAATGTCTTGGCAACTGTGCCTACCCCGACTTTCTCCCAGTGTTAGCTAAGCCGAGGAATACACTAGGTTGAGAATCATAACCTCAGAGGGCACCTCTGACCAGGAAACTATAATGAACTGAGAAAGAAGCAAGCGATGAAACCCCGCACCGTTCCCGGAGGCTCTCCTTAGGGGTCTCCTTAGGCTCTGACTCTGCCGGCTGCCAGCATTACGATCATGCGTTTCTCATTCTGTGAAATATGACACTAACACGGCAATTTACGATGACCTCCCTGTATCTGTCACATTCATAAGGTATCTTTGATAAAGTGCTGAAGTGTTTGTTTACTTTGGGTCGTTGGAGAGAAGTTTGCTACCCAGAATTCTTAGCGAGAATGTAGATTAAAGAATTAATTCACCTGCTTACCTTTCTCTGCACATATACAATGGATGAAATTTCCATCTAAGGAAACTAATATCATTACTAAGTCCTCATCCAAGTCCCCTTGGGAACAGATGGCATGCTAATGTTTAAGTTTATGCAGGATCAGCTTTGTCAGTAAAATACTCAGTGACTTCGTGTGTGTATGAACATACATGTGGGCATATGTATGTATGCATGTGTGCATGTGCAAGTGTGTGCATGTGCATGCATGTGTGTGCACATGTGTGCATGTATGTGTGTATGTGTGTGCGCATGTGTGGAAATGTGCCACCATGCACATGTGGGGGCCAGAGAGGACAACCTGGAGTGTCTGTCCTCACCCTCAATTTTGTTTGAGACAGCATCTGTCTTGCTCACTGCTCCTGCATACACCAAGCAAGATGGTCCTAGAGTTCCCGGTGGTTCTCCTGTTTGTCTCCCAATTCCTCTAAGAGAGGCATCCTTGGATTACATACACATGTATTACTGCATCCAGCTTTTTATGTGGGTTCTGGGGATTTGAACTCGGGTCTTCAGCAATTGCTTTACCCACAGAGCCATCTTCCCATTCATTCATCAATGCCTTCTTAACTCTTTAATGCTTTTAATGATTTAGAAACATTCACCTAAGAGTTTTAAAAAGGACACAAGTTGGGTGTGTAGGGAAGAGGTGGGCAGTGAAAAGGATCAAAACACATTGGAGAAAACTCTCCAAGAAGTAATTTTTAAAAAAAAGAAACCCACCCCAATCCATTGTTATCTCATAACAGACAGTTAATAAACAAACACTAGCAAATCCTAAGCAATAGAACATTTTTAATATTATTCATTCGCTCACTAGAACTAGAGTCTCTGGAAAATTCAACAAGGAGCAAAGTGATCTAAACACCACTTTAGGACCAGGGTCTGAACTGCAAGATGGGGATGGGTCTGTCATTCAATAGCTCTGGCTGGCTGGCTCCATATTCACAAACTAGGGTGTGAAGGGGGATTTAAAAATATGTCTGTATGTGCTTTGAAGCTCGTTTTTATTTTATTAAAAAGTCAATTTTTTTCCTCACATAATGTATCCTGAGTACAGTTTCCCTGCTTCTGCTCCTCCTAGCTCCTCTCCATCTTCCTTCTCATCCTGGTTTATCCTCATCATTTCTCATTAGAAAACAAATAGGCACCGGGTGGTGGTGGCACACGCCTTTAATCCCAGCACTCGGGAGGCAGAGGCAGGCGGATCTTTGTGAGTTCGAGGCCAGCCTGGTCTACAAAGCGAGTTCCAGGAAAGGCGCAAAGCTACACAGAGAAATCCTGTCTCGAAAAACCAAACAAACAAACAAACAAACAAACAAAAAAACAAATAGGCTTCTAAGGGATAATAATATAATAATATAATTAATATAATATAAGACAAAAACTAACACATAGGAATAGGACAAAACAAATAGAAAGAGTCCAAGAAAAGACACAAGAAACAGATATAGATATAGAGATTCACTTTTTCCTATACTCAGAAATCACATAAAAACACTAAACTGGAAGCCATAATATATACCCAAATGACCTATAGGATAAAAAGATAGAGAGTCTATAAATAAAAGAAAATAAAAATTAAAAATAAGTTAGCCCATTGTGGTCATACAGGTTTGCAGTCCAACCAGCAATGGCTAAGTGTTCCCCTTCCTCCACAACCTTGCCAGCATGAGTTGTCACTTGTATTGTTGCTCTTGGCTATTCTAACAGGAGGGGTGGGTAAGATGAAACCTCACAATAATTTTTGTTTGCATTTCCTTGATGGCTCAGGATGTTGAACATTTCTGTAAGCATTTCTCAGCCATTTGAGTTTCCTCTTTTGAGAATTCTCTGCTTAGAGTTGTATCCCATTTTTTAATTGGGTTATTTGATTTCTTGATACCTAGTGGTTTTAGTTCTTTATTTATTTTGGATATTAGTCTTCTATCAAATGTGTAGCTTGTAAACATTTTTATCCTATTCTGTAATTTGTGTCAAGTCAACATTGAAAATCAACCAGTACACACTCCAGGAGCAAAAGGAGAGCTGGGGGGAAGTAAGTGGACTTCAAAGATTGGAAGCAATTCTTTATCACCAAACCAATGGGGAGAGGGTGGGCTGGGAAGATTCCACTGGAAAACCTGCATCCCGTTTTAAGAATTGAGTATGGATCACTACTTAATGCTACAAACTAAGGAAGGCATTAATTTGAGAATTAAAGTCCCAACTTTCGAAGGTAAAGCCATGAAGCTTGAAAGAATAAAAGCCAAGATTTTTCTTATGAACTAGGTGCAGGGAAATACTTCTTTAAATAGAGAGTTGAGTTCTACTGAGAAATATTAATTAACTAGATGACATCGACAATAAGGATGTCCGGTGAGCGAATGCTCCTAAAGAGAGTTCACAAGCTGGGAGAAGTATCTTCAACACTTAAAACCAATGAGAGGCTGGAGAGATGGCTCGGTGGTTAAGAGCACTTCCTGCTCTTGTAGAGGAATGGGACTTAGTTTCCTGAAGTCACCTCAGGCAGCTCACAAACACCTGTAACTCCAGCTCCAGCGGATCTGATACCTTCCGTCCTCTCCAGGCATTTGTATGCACCTGCATACACTGGGGCACACACACACGTTCATGTAAAATAAAAAGCAGCATCCTGGGCTGGGAGTGTGGCTCAGCGGCAGAACACTTGCTAGGCATGCAATAAACAAAATAACCCAAAGCCTTCTTAGCCCCTCACGCACACTTCAGCTCACTTTCCTATTCATTTTTCTTCACAATCCTCACCTCATTCTGATACACTCGATCTTCTTGTCTCAACTACTCCTGGATGTGCATTATTCATCCTGCTAGCTCCGGCAATGCCTGTAAAACACTAGGTCCAGCAAACATTATTGAATGAATAAGTACACGAATGAATTTGAACAGTTTTCTCTAGTGAGGCATGGTGGTACATGTTCGTGCTTGTAAAGTCCCAGCTACTTGGAAGGCTGAGGCAGACACGAGCCCCTGAGTTTGAGACTAGCCTGGCAACATTTTAGCATTTACGGATATCTCATCCCCAAGTGCATATCCCACTGTATTTGACCTCTTCCTAACCAAATTCTAGACCAAATAAAATTGACAGTTATCGCACAGCCCTGGTGATTTCTAGCTGCTTCCTTGTGACGCTGCAGGAAGTATGCTGCAAGGGTCTGCCCCTCCCTCATTGACTCCTGAGGGCTGTGTGGTTGTCCTGGAAGCTAGGAAATGTGTGTTTGGAACTTGAAGGCAAGATGCTGTCTCTGAATTTATTTCTTATTTGCCTCCCATCCCTGGCATAAGCCCATTTCCAGTTGTGAGGATATTAAAGGCTAAGAGCCAAAGTCCATGGGTGAAACTCCATTTTTCAGTTGTATTTTTGTCTTTAAGAGTTTGAGAGACATATGTCATTAATATTCCACTTAGAAAAATAATTAAAAGTCCAAAGACCAGATTCCACACACTCTGCATTCTTCTTCATATTGGGAAAAAAAATCTCCCCTTACCTGAGAAAACCTTAAATGATACGAAACTTACAAAATTAATTACTTTATCAGTAAATGGATGTGCTTTCCAGGAAACTGAGACACAGATTTTGTTATTCAGTATCCTTGGGAGAAAATGTTTGCAATGTAGCATGAAATAGTCTCAGCCTGCTTCACAAAAATGAAGGGGACCAAAAGGAGTGTTTACACGTGGACATGAAGTGTTTAGCAGGAGACCTGGCAGCAAGGTGGGAGGGCGGTGACTTTTATTGCTGATAATTCCCCTAAAATCTGTGCTTTGTGGTCATTTTTACTGTAGCAGGCTTGGAAACTTTACCACAGACTCTGAGAGCTACATTTAAAGATCTCATAAACTATCCACTCAAAAGAACAGAATTTTCTAGATGCTTTTAATGATGAGGAAAATGCGACAAAAAAAAATGTTTAAAGGCAATTGATTTCATTATGTACTTTGTTCAATCATTGAAGTTCAATGTTTTCTATAGCCTGTGAGCGTTATAACAAATGCAGTGGGTAAGAGGAATAGTTTTCAGTTTCTAATCATCTTCCCTGTGCATATTTCTTGATTTCTTTTTGAGTTCTATTCATAGCCTCCCCTTGAATCTCTTTAGGATGCTCTGTTTTATCAAGTTCAAATGTCATAAGTGAGGTGTCTTCAGCATTTCCAATGACTGTTAGGTTCTTAAAAGCAGTGTGTGTGTGTGTGTGTGTGTGTGTGTGTGTGTGTGTGTGTGTGTGTCAAAGAAAAATCCCAGAGTTTTTATGTACCATTGAGTTCAGGAATATTAAAAAGCTAGATGGGAGAGAAACTTAGAATAACTGAATCTTTTAGTGGGAAAAAAATCTTAGAATTGTAAAGTTAACAACTTCATTTTATTTATTAGTGTGTATGTGTGTACACTTACGTGTGTGTAAACACAGATAGGTATGTGCATAGGTGTTGTGGACAAAAGTTAATATCAGCTGTCTTCCTCTCTTACTTTTTGAAACAAGGTTTCTCACTGAATCTAGAGCCGGTCACTTGTCTAGACAGAGCCTGTGACCCCTGGGTCTCTGTCTCTGTCTCCCCAGTGCAGGGATTATGGGTGCACACTACCAGACACAGCTGCTTACAAGAACACTGGGGAGATAAGCTCAGCTCTTCCTGCCAGCACAGTAAACACTTTCCGATCATCTCCCCAGCACAGTAAATACTTTCCGATCTCCCATCCTGTAGAGTTCACTCTTCCTTATGTGTAACAACCATTAAAGAAAAATAGACCATGGGTTTGAGAGAGATCAAGGTTGGGGTATATGGAAGGGGTTGGAGGGAGGACTGGGAAAGGGGAAAATGTTGTAATTAATTTAAAAGATTTAAGTCGTTAAAAATTTACCCAGGGAAGTGAAGCTGTTTCTTGGTGTCAATCAGCCAGTCACAATCGTAATTGGTGCTGTAATACTGTAATACAATACTGTAATTGGTGCTGAGTTCTTTGAGGCCCCACTTAGGTTTGTATCATCATCTTAAAGTCATGAGCTGAAATCTTCAACATGGAATCTTCAACATTGGCGATGCAGTTGTTTCCTGGCCTCCTGTCCCCTCTGTGAGTGTCATTGCCTGGCTTCAGGCCCTCACTGTCTCCCTCTGGGACAACAGGATCATCTGTCCAGCTGTTCTACCACTAGACTCTCCTCATGCCATCTTGCTCTCTATGAGGCAGGAAAAAAAAAAAAAAACTTCATCTAAACAATAACTCTCATCACTCCGTGTCCTGCTTCAGAACTTCATGTGCTCTCCTATTAGTATTGACAGCAAGTCTTAGCTCTTCATCCTCATGTACAAAGTTCTTCACAATTGTCTGCAATCCCAGTCTCTCCCCTCAGCCCTTCCGCCATCACCAAATCACCTTCAAGAATTCTGCTTTAGTCCCAGGAAATGATTCATGTTGTTTTGCTCACAAAGTTGACATTTCTATTCCACCTGGCAATAAATTCCTTTAACTATTTGGGAAATATCTATTCATCCTTTAACAGGAATCCAAATGTAAATTCATCTATGCTTTTCAATCACTTGGGGGAAAGGTCAACACACTTTGACCCTTGTAATAACTGCTGGTTCTTTGTTCTGCTCTCCAGTGTAGATAATGGGGCCATAAATAACCTGTCTTGACCATCGCATCAGCTGAGGCCTGACAAACCCTCCCAGATAATCAAGTGGCTCCCATTTCCCTGGGAAGGAAAAATAGCACAATTCAGAGTTGGTTAGTCAATATAAAAGGACAAATAAGAACAGCATGGTTCTTGGATTACCTAGTGTTGGGTTTTGCTTTGCATTATAGGTTTTCATTAAGCATCACTTTTTTGAGGTACAATTCAGTAAATAATGAGGTGTTAATTAGGGATAGAGATAGCCCAAGGAGTAGATTGCCATCTCTTCATTATCCAGCTCACTCTGTCCTATGGCAGTAAGTCATCAACCCCAACACATCATTAGCTTCATCGTTTTAGCAAATAAGTTCTGGCTAATGGCTAAAAATTGGTTAAATAGGATGTTCTCTGACAGCAGCCCTGGGAACGATAAGAAAATAATGGGTCTCTTCCTTAGGCAAGAAATAATTAGCAATGAGGGGTTGTCCAAGTTCAATTAAGTACTGATTTGCCAACACAGTGAGCAATACATCAGAATACAGAGTGTACAAGTCAGGATAGATCTGAAGTATAATGAAGACAGAAGCCTAAACAAAAAAACACCTAGCAGCTTGTTTCTTTTTCTTCTGTTCAGTTCAACATCAAAGCATTTGTCAATCAAAATCTTATGTTCCTGAAAGAACAATAGTGAAAATGTCCCTCTTTCTTAAGAGGTAAGTCATTAGAACTATAAAGAGATTGCAAATTCACAGGTTTACTCCTGATTCTAAAAATATTTTATCAGTGGTACCCGTCCTATAAAGACTGGATCAGGAGGCATCCTAAAGAACTGGAAATTGCTGGGTAGTAAAGACAAGACACTGCCTTTCATATATACATCCCCAGTTAAGAGACCCATTGTGGTCTCTAACTCACTTGATAGCCAAAGCTGGCCTTGAACTTATGACCCTCTTACCGCCACTTTCCAACTATTGGTATCATAGACATGAGCTACCAAATCTGGCTTTCAACTAAGATTGTAAGAATAATAAAGGTGACAAGAGGCAATAACTGCTGTAGATAGCTTGTAGCAAAACATTGATATAGAGAACTTATAAAGAACTCATAAGAAAATTACCTAGAAAGCTAGTTTAAGAACAGGTAACTCATCTAAGAAAACACTAAATTAATTATTGTATTAGCCAGTTTTCTGTCACTATAATAAAATACCCGACATATGCTACTTGTGAAGGAAAGTGAGATTTAGTTTGGCTCTTGAGTTCTGAAAATGCAAGTTGTAGACCTGGTGACAGTATTGCCCTCGGCTTTGGGCATAGTTAACACATTGTTTCAAGAGTTCAAGTCATGGCAAGTGCTCTCCTCTCAATCAAGGAAGGAGACAGAGGCAAATCAAGAGAGAGAATAAGAGCAATGGGGAGAGACAGAGACACTGGGGTCCTATAATTCCTGTGAGAGCATGTCTTCAGCAACCCAGAGCTTTCCATCAGGCCAGGCCTCTGTGAGGTCCGCAGCACCTATCTGCCAACACTGACCTAGGAACTAAGCCTTTATATATGGACCTTGCCAAAGAAGCATCCAAATCACAGCTCTGAGAAATAGAAATCAAACAGGAACTGGGAAATCTGAGTTAAAATGGGACGCTACTGTCTCATACCCCTTAGAGTAACAAAACCATAGGCCTCACACATTTCTGATAATAACGACTCCACTAATGGGGCCCCTATAACTCGAGAAGGGAGTGTGCAGTTTCTGGAAAAGACACTCTCCCCACTGTGATCCTTCTCCAACTGGGGAAGGCTTGGAATGAACATTCATTGCAAGATCATTTATATGAATAGATAATGACCACTAGACTAGTCACTAATTTATTGACTTGCCTGATAAGAGAAATTCACAAAGCAAGATTCTCACTGAGTTCTTCTCAAAGGAAGAAAAAGAGAAGAATCACAGAGGCTGAGTTATGATTAGCCCTTCTGCTCTGGATAGGACAAAATGACTATATATCTAAAATATATGATTTAATAATGTTAAAAGAGAAAATTATCTGAAACCAAGATGGGCCTGTTGTTCTTTAAGCAAGGGACCAGGTGTAACCAAGTACTTTATTAAGTAAAGCCAGCCACTCATCTTATCCAAAATGTATTTGGGGAAAAGGCTCCTGTCCGTGATAGCATAGTGAATGGCAGAATGGTGTTCTTCTAGGAAGCATGGTTTCTTATAGAAGATATCAGGTTGACATCAGCCTTAGAAATACATTACTTAGAATGAGCCTAATTGGACTGGCTGCCATTCCAAAGATGATGTTGTCACTGATTGGCAACTACCAGGGGGTCGTTTACTGAAATGAGTTGCCATTGATTTAGTGGAGGGATGTACAATCAATTCTGATGTTTGCTTGTTTTCTCAGCTACACAACTATAATTTTTTGATTAAGCAGATTTAAACCTGTTCTGGTGTTTATGTGTTCCTTCTAAGAACAGAAAGCAAATCACTAACATCTTGATGTTGCAGGATTCCTATCCAAGTTCCCAGCCCCAAGTCAGCTTTGGACAGGTGTAACCAGGGGTGGTGGGAAAGTGAGTCCTTCTATACCTGTGATAGGAAAAACTAGGCAGCAACTGTATGTTTATCATCAGAAAAGCAGAAAAATTGTGGAACATATGCATCATGAAATACTCTATAGCTGTTAAGATGAATTAGATTCAAATACATCCACATAAATAAATATTAAAAATAGAATGTTTGGTCAAGAAAAAACAGAATTGTATCTGTAGTGTGATACTTATGTCATATAGTGTGTTTATTTGTATATGTTTGCATTTAGTATGAGGAGAAAATCATAGATCAGACAACTAAATTCTGGAGATGGCAAATGCAAAGAATAAGAGAAGGCAACTTGAACTTTGAAGCCAATGTTAATACTTAATATTGGAGTAATGTATTTTTATATGTTTTTATATGGCTAAAATAAAATTAACATATCGTCTGAGTAACTGCTATACTTCTAAAACAATTGCACAGAAAATCTAAGGAAGAATCTTCTAAAAACATGCATTGTTTTTCCTCTAACAACCAGAGGAGAAGGCAGTTTTAAGTGGAAGGGTATCTCCCATCCATCACTACTCTATTTGAGCTTCACTCTCCTCTGCGTCTGTGACCTCTGACTTAACAGACAAGCACGACTGTTGTGGTGTGAGTATTAATATGAAATGCACCCTTACTGGGCTTGTATGTTGAATTCCTTGTCCCCAGCTAACAGTGTTATTTGGGAGGATGGTGGAAGGTCTAGAAGCCGGGGCCTGGCTGGAGGAAGTAGGTCACTGTGAATGTGACTTTGGAGGTAATAAGTGGCCACCAGTCCCTAGTTCTCGGTCTGCTTTCTGTTACCCTGAGGAAAGCAGCTTTCTTCTGGGACACAGTCCCAGTGCCATGGCCGTGACATTTTGCTTCAGCACATAGGGCCAAGTGATGATGGAGTAAGTCCTCTGAAATGGAGCCAAACTAAATCTTTGCTCAAGTTGTTTCTGTCAGGTGTTTTCTCATGAGGATGAGAAAAGTAACTAAAATTACAACAGTTTTCCCTGAGAATTTCCATGGAAGATTTTCTCTTTAGAACAAAAGGTAACTGGAAGAAAGGAGGCCGAGAAGATAATCTCCTTCCCAGCTTTACGGTAAACTTCACCTAGATAATTATGGAACACATTCAAAAGAAGTTAGAAATACGTATTCAGATTCTATATAAGCTTTATCCAGTTTCCCCTTGTTCTAGTCACTGTTCCACTGTTGTGAAGAGACACCATGACCAAGGAAACTTTTACAAAAGATTTAATGGTGGGCTTGTGTCTAGTTTTAGAGGTTAGTCCATGAACATCACAGTAGGATGCAGGTAGGCATGGAGCTGGAGCAGTAGCTGAGAGCTTTACATCCTGATCCGTAGACAGTAGGCAGAAAGAGAGAGACTGGAATGGGCTTTGGAAACCTCAAAGCCCACTCCCAATGACATATGTCCTCCAACAAGATGACACCTACTCCAATGAGGCTACATATCCTAATCCTCCCCCAAACAGTTCCACTAACTGCAGACCAAGCATTTAAACATATGAGCCTATGGGGGCATTCTCATTCAAACCACCATACCTCTAATAGAAAATTTTGTAGTTAAATAATAGAGTACCATAAATATATTGAGATGACTTGCTGATCTTATTCAAATTTATATAATTTTCCTTATATTAGTGAGGTGACTGTGTATGAGAGAGGAACAGAAGCATAGAGACAGAAAGACAGAGGCAACAAGACAACAGAGAAGAGAGATAGGTGCTATCCTCTTCCTACATGTGCAGTCTCGAGTCCACCATAACAATGCAAGGATCCCCCATGATGCTCTTTTACAACTAAACTCATCTCCCTTGATCCATGTTCCCCATACCTAATCCTTTACAATGACCAATCTCTTCTCCATTGGTACATAATGGAGAAGAATGTTTAGTCATTTCAAGAATGTTCTACAAATGGAGTCATATAGCATCTAACTTCAAAAGTCTGTTATTTTTCCCAATCATCATAAGTTTCTGGAGATTCCTAAAAGTTGCAGACATCAAATCATCACTTTTTCTAATTGCTGGATTGTATTGCTGAGTTTTCCAGGTATTTATTATAGTTTGGTTAATCCATCCTCCTGCTTGGAGGAGCTATTTCTAATTCCTATATTTAATAAAGCTGATTTCATCATATGTTTACTGGTTTTTGTGTGAACATAATTTTTATTTCTCTGAGATAGTTGAACCAAAAATGGCACTGAGTTTCTATTGTTCCTTTAAAAAATTGTTAGACCCAAGAGCAAAGGTGTTGGATCAGCTAGTAAAATGCTTGCCACTCAAGAATGAGTACTTTTGGGTTCCAACATCCACACAAAAAGCCCAATGTGCAGGTGTGTTCTACAATCCCAGTACTGAGGAACTAGAGACATGAAGGTTCCTGGGGCTTTCTGACCAGCTCATCTGGCAGAAATGATGAGCTCCAGGTTCAGTGAGAAATGCCTCCTCAAAAAAATAAGGAGGATATCAAGTGAGAAAGACACCCGATACTGATCTCTGGTCTCAATGAGGACACAAACACATATGCACACATAGCTACACACACACACACACACACACACACACACACGCACATGCACACGCACACGCACACGCATATGCACATACACACAAAAAAATTCAAGTGGAGACGAACAAAATGGTGAAGAATATGAGAGAAGACATAATAAATTTGGATTTGAAGCCCTTTCCCTGTGCTGGAGTTTCTGTGCTTTTACTGAGTCCTTCCAGCATCTGGGTACTAGTCATGGTGGTCTTCAGACTTATTAAGTCCCTGTGATACATATGAGATTTTATTTCTTGCCTATAATCACCACCAAATGTCTAAGTAAGGGTTGAAATCCAGAAGGACCAAGTCCAGAACCATTCCTCTTAACCAGGCCACCTTCCTCCCAAGCCCCTTGATACTTCAGAAGGCATATGCTCTTCAAGCCTCCCCTCCTCATCTCTAGTGAACCCACTTATATCCTTACAGAAATAAACACAAATGAAGTAAGATGCATGGAGTACTAAGTATTGCCTGGAATTCTGTAAGTCCTCAACAGCTCAAAGCTACTCAAGTTACTGTCCTTTTTTCCTGTCACTGAAGTTCATTCAGTATTAAGAGAAGGGTGAGGTGAGTGATGTAAAAATAGAACAAACTCTGTCCCGATCCCGGTAAGGACAAGTGTGCTTGGTGTCTGACATCTCAATACCTCAAGGTTTCAGATTTATAGGTGTTCATGTTCCCTTCTCCAGAACACTTCGCCTGATCCATCAAAACCCATGGCAGATTAACTGAGTGTGAATGATCTACAGCAAACAGAATATGAGTTATGAACCAGAAGCAAAGAAAGGTATAAATAGCTAAACTGTGAAGAACATTCAGGCGGCCTAATGTGCTTCTCAGTGCAGCCCTGTGGGAGAATAATGCACCCCTACTGGCTCATTGCTCTCTCATTTCTGAGACAGAATGTTTGACCTATTCAATTCAGTGTCCATCTCTGTGTGGACAGCTATCACAGGTCAACTTATTAAGCTTCAGTTTTAGATGCAACGGCATTGGAAGCACATAAACATAGCCCCCAAACTGTTTCCTCCTGACTCATAAAGTATTAGGGGTGGAATTTTCTGATTTATGAACAGATCAAAACCAGTCATGGACAAGAATGGAAGGGAATGGAAGGGTTTGGCCTCTTGCTCTGAGTGAGGCAAGAAGCTCTGGAGGAATTGTGGGCCTATGAGTGGCATGCTGCAACTAGGTTTGAACAGATCGTTATGGCTGCTGGCTGTGAATACACTGTAAGAAGCAGTAAGGAAACCAAAGGTAGTATGTAGGACCTTTTACAATTGCCTAAGCGAGAAAGGATTGTCCTTTGTAGAAGCCTGATAACAAAAACAGTGATAAGTTGGCAGATTCTCTCTAATTTTGAAGTAGGACCACAAGATTCATTGATTAATTTAGGGATGGCAGATGGGGAGACAGACCTTAGAAGGAGGTTGGTGTGATGAACACAAGTCCAGAGTTACTATTGACTACAATTACACTGACCACGGGAGGCACAGACTTATGGGACACACTTGGAAATTTGACTTTCAACTTGTTAAACCTGAGATGTTCTTATGCATATAAGGAGATATGTCTAATGTACAAATGAATATATGATTCTGGAGTTCAAGGAGTGGTCTGGACTAGATGTGGAACTTGAGGTGTCCTCAGTATGTAGATGTCATTTAAAGTCATGAGGCTGGATGAGGCCATTCAGATAATTAGTTTAGACAAAAAAGAAAAAGGAATAGAAAGCCTGACCTGAGCCCTTGAAACAGATATGTATGAAACAGACATGCAAATGTATTTGACATATATAATACTCATGTCACATATATTACAAAAGCAATAATATGTAACTATTTTAGTAATTGTGTTATTATTACTCAGGACATTGAGTGTCTATTGATTAAGCACTTGATAAATTAATGGACATACAAATGAATTACTGAATGAGTATTGTCTTCTATATGAATTTCCACCTGAAAATTTTCAAATACTTTTTCTCTTTATAAAAGTTTATGAACTACTATATGCATTTATGTGGACTTAAACTAATATAGAAGGAAACTAGTTTTATCAGAAGTGTTCTGATTTAATAAACTTTTAATCATGTGTTAATTAGAACTAATAAAAATCCAAACTTGGGGGCAAAGGGAAAATGGTACATTGGAACTAGAGGTCCAGATCAAAATGAGAAAGAAGTAGTACTGCTAAATGTCGTGAAGAGTTTAAAATGAGGACTGAGGACCTAGGGAGAAGGCTTAGCCTACAAAGTGCTTCAGGCACAAGCATGAGGACCTGAGTTAGACCTCCAATAGCCATGGGAAAAGCCAGGTACAGTGACATGCATTGCAATCCCTGCTCCAGGGAGACGGAAAGAAAACCATACCTGGAGCTTGACAGCCAGTTAGCCTAGTCAAATCGGTAAACACCAGGTCCCAGGGAGAGACCCTGCATCAAGAACAAGGTGGATGAGATAGAGAGATGACTCTGTGGCTAAGAGCACATCCTGCTCTTATAAGAGGATTTGAGTTTGGCACCCACACTGGGTATCTGACACCCTCAGGAACTCCAGCTACAGATGATCGAAAGCCTTCTTCCGGCCTCTACAGGTACCAGACACTCACTTAGTGCACAGACATACATGCAAGCAAAACACATAGACATATAAAAAATAAATAAGCTAATAAATGTTTTTTAAAGTAATATCTCTAACTAAATAACTGCGAACCCCTAAGACTAAATGAAACTGGGAAGTGTGGCTGTAAATAGACAATGGCTAGATAAGAAAGATGCAGATGCTGCTGCTGGAAATAAAATAGAAGAAGGAGCCAACACCAAAGGATAGGGGTGCTGATGTGAGAGGCTAACGATCCAGGTGAGACTTGACTTAGTTCAGGGAAGGGAATAATGGATTATGGATATAGGTTCAAGAACATTGCTTTAAAGAAATGATCAGAAATGTATAGTGTGGTTTTTCAATGAAGTGTGTATCTGATGCAAGTCAGATGGAGTGAGTAAAAGAACAGATTTTAAAAGAATGATGAATATTTTCAACAGATTGTACAAATAATAGTGTAGGTTGGAAGACATCGCTGAGAGTTCATCCATGATCAGAGACAATGAAATCATAATGGCATCCACTTAAAAAATGATGTGATTGTTGCTCATAATTTCTTAGCAATGTGGATGCAAAAGCAGAGAAGATAACTGGGTGGCTTTATCCTCAGGATTGGAGATCAAGCCCAGGACAGTCATCAAAGGGATAAGAAAATGCCTGTATTAGCCACTGGATGTAAGGGGGCACATTTACTAAGTGGAATAAAGGTGAAGCAGTATAGAATTGAAATTGGTATGAACTTGAAGAACAGATAAGGTGAGAAATTAGCTAAAGAGAGTAGGAAATGTGTGAGATCATCATGCAGTCAGATTTTCAGAGATGGAAATGTTTGGGGGTGATGGGAGGATTCAGGGAGTCCTCGGGTAGGTTTCATCTCTGTGAAGATGAAGATTTACAGAGCCTAAGAGGTTAAAATACCCTCAAGCGAACTTGCTAAGTCATTCATTTCTCATTTCCACAAGAGTAACAGTAAGACCAGAGTGATGGAAGGAACTATTGATGGGAGAAAGACTGTGATAGGAAGAGTGGAAATCAGGAAGATCCAAGCTATGGGAGTGCCTACACAAAGCAGTCTGTGATGGTCATTGTAGAAGGGGGGTAAGACATTGAGTTATCAGCCTCAGACATCAGGGGGAATCTCCTGTAAGACTGTCCATAACGAAATCATACTAAAGTCCAGATTTCTATCAGAAACCAAATGACCTCTCCAACTTTTCAACTAGAAGATGCGTTGTTGTCTTTCAAATGGTTCATAACCCACAGGGACAATGAAGGAACAGGAAACCAGGTTTCCAGTGAAATCTACAGTGTGTGAAACGCTGCTGAGAGCTTTACAGTGGTTTTCAAGATGTAAACCTCCCAATAGTCTTTCGAGAACAGTTATTATCCCCCTGCTTAAGGAAGTCAAAGACCCACAATTCAAACAATTCCTAAAAGTTATCAGAGGTTGAGTGATGCAGCTGGACTTAGAATCAGGATATTTTTACTCCAAAGAATGGAACTTTTGCCCCTATAAAGTATAAAATGTATCCAGTTTAAGAGTAGCTATCTCCCAATGCCCCACATTTATACCTAGGCTCTGGTTCATTTAAGACAACCTTTATGGTCCCTTTACCTTAACAAAAGTGGTTAGCTCAGGACTTGGCATGTGACATAGTGGAGGCCAAACAAACATTTAGATTCAACCACAGGATACTTGTATGTTACTGGATGACATCAAGATAGAAAATGCTTTCAAAGCTGCTAGAAGACACTACAGTGCCTTCATGGGAAAAAAAAAAGCCTGCTTTGAGCCCAGAGTCAAACCAGCAAGAGAAACTGGGAAGAGAGAGAGGAAAGAGAGGCCCAAGTCCAGAGTTTTGAGTGAAGGCTTAAGCCTTTGCTGAAATCTACATCTGTTCTGTTACATGAACCAGTAACTTCTCTATTTTGCTTAAGGAGGTTTGGCTTAGAGTTCCTAAGTCAATACCAAAATATGAACTGTAAGCTTTTGCAAGCAGACCAAGGCCTTGAGAAAAGTAAGTGTAAAACAGACTCTTAGGTACATCTCTTCTTCTCGTTCCACATCTCATTCTTAGTTCCCTACCCACTCTGACAATACCGAAACGTTCTCTTGGGCAGTTGCTATGGCCTGAGTCTGCTCTCTCCACTCCAGAACCACGCTGAGATGTAGTTTCCATTGTGAGAAACTAAGAAGGTGGGGCTAGATGAGCTTCAAGGGAGGGACTAGGGCTCTGCCTTCGCACATAAACTAACCCTTTCATGGGATGAACGGGCTATTTCAAGAGTGGGTCTGACATGAAAGCCAGCTTGGCAAGAGCCCTCGAGCATCCCCTGTCTCTGGCCATGTGACCTACTATGCCATCTGAGGACTTTGCCAGAAGGAAAGCCACGACCACATGCAGTCCCTTGGTCTTGGTCTAAACCAGGAGTGACAATACTTGCTTTCTCCTGATTTCTTACCTACTGGGTTCTATGATGTCATCATCAACAGAAAATGAGCTAAGACAGTGGCCTTGCCTTTTCTTTCAGGAATGGGACATTGCACAAGGCATACTCGGTTTGCTCTAGGGTCAAGCCCTCCTCTCTAGTCTCTTGAATGCCTTTAAAAAATCAGAAATTAATTTAATAGTTTCTCTTTGGTCCCAAGCTGACCTCCTGCGAGAAATTCTAATCTCTAAAAATTTGACTTTATCACACATGCTTAGAGAAAGTTTGAAGACGAAGAAGGGGAGAAGGAAGAGAACAGGAAAGGGGCAGGGAAGAGGAGAAAGGAGTGGGGGAGCCAATTCATGAATTAAAGAAAGTAGACTTCACCTCTCAATGTGTGCCGGGCAGTGGTAGTGCACACCTTCAATCCCAGCACTCAGGAGGCAGAGCCAGGTGGATCTCTGTGAGTTCGAGGCCAGCCTGGGCTACAGGGTGAGTTCAAGGAAAGGCTCCAAAGCAACACAGAGAAACCCTGTCTCAAAAAACAAAAACAAAACAAAACAAAAAAACAACCAATCAAACAAACAAACAAACAAAAAACTTCTCTTAATGTGGTGAATGTCTACATGTACTTTGTCAGTCTTAGATTTTAACAGGGGTAGGGGAAGAAAAGAAAAGTAAGTGGTAATTTCTCAAAAAAAAATGATATATTTTGAATTTTTCTTTATTTTTGAGAATTACATACATGTACACAATGAAATGAGAACACAAGGGAATGGAATGGTTGAGCTGGAACAGGGAGGGAGGGGGAAAGCAATGAAAGAGATGCCATGATAGAGAGAGACATCATGGGGATAGAGAGAAACCTGGTGCTAGGGAAGTTCCCAGGAATTCCCAAGGATGACCCCAGCCTGGACTTCTAGTAAGAGTGGAGAGGGTACCTGAACTGAACTGGCTTGCCCCAGAAATCAGACTGGTGAATACCCTAACTGTCATCACAGAGCTTTTTTCCAATGACTGGTGGAAGCAGACACAGAGACCCACAGCCAATCACCAGGCAGAGTTCCAGGAGTCCAGTCAAAGAGAGAGAAGAGGGATTCTATGAGCAAGTGCATCAGGATCATGATGGGAAAACATGCAGGGATGACCAAACCAAACTAGAGGGAACTCATGAAAGTTGGATCAATGGTTGTGGAGCCTGCACTGGACTGGACTAGGCCCTTTGCATGGTGAGACAGTTGTGTAGCTTGATCTGCTTGGGGGGCCCCCTGGCGGTAGGATAAGAATCCATCTCTGGTGCACGGGTGGGCTTTGTGGAGCCCACTACCTATGATGGGACACCTCATGCAGTCTTGAGGCAGGGGGAAGGGCTTGGACTTGTCTCTACTGGATGTGCCTCCCCATGGGAGGCCTTGCCTTCTTGTGGGTAGGAGAGGGGGGTGGGTTGGGAGGGGCAGGCTGGGGGGCCAGGAGGAGGGAAGAGGGGGATCTTTGATTGGTGTGTAAAATGAATGAAAACTTTTCTTAATAAAAAAAGGGAAAAAAGAAGTATACTCATATATGCCTATTTTCTCCCTCCAGTTCCTCTCGTTTCCCCTGACATGCCCCTTCTTGACTTCATATTTTTTAAAATAATCCATTAAGTACCGTTAGTGCTGCTGATACTGTGCATAGGTGTGGCCAACCCCTGGAGTATAGGAAGCCTATCAGTGTTCCCCAAACAGAACAATTCCCCTTCCCCAGCAACTACCCACTGCCAGCAGCTCCTTAGATAGGAGTGGTGCCTGGAGCTCTACCTTACCTATGGCAGAACTTTTGCTGGCTTGATCTTGTGCAGGGACCCACAGCTGCTGTGGCTTTATAATTGCAATAGCTACATCATGTCCTGAAGACAGCATTTCACAGCTCACCTCCCCACCATCATCTTCCTCTTACATTCTTGCCCTCTGTGATGTGGCAGTAATGGGCTTAATACAGATGCGCTGTTTAGGTCTGGCTGTTGAGTCTCTCACTCTCAGCACTGGGACCAGTTATTCATCTCTTCACCGAGTGCTGTCCATTGAAAAAGAAGCTTCTCGGAGCCAAGTGGAAGAGCAGCCCAGGTCAGTTGGTCACAGGAACATCTGGCACCAGCAGCTGGAAGGACAGAATGTTTGGGTTCTAGGGACCCTTTACATGTAGGCATTGGGAGTTGGGTAAATGGGGAGAGTTGGAAGGGATGTTTTTCATTTTAGATGATGTTTATTTTTTAAAATAGGCAAACTGTAGAATATCTGTAGATATTCTAAATGTTTTATAATTATTGATAATGTCTACAAATATAGACATGGAACTACCCAAAAATGTGAATTATTAGGAAGAGAAAAAAATCACAAAGCTGGGCCAGTCAGTTTTTGTTATAGATATTCTCTTTCTTCCTCCTCCTCTTCCTCTTCCTTTCTTTCTTCTTCCTTTTTTATTTTTTTTCTGTTGTACTGGGGTGGAAGCTTGACAAACACTGAGCAACTGCCCTGCCACAGAGCTGCATCCTCAGCCCTACAGTGAACCCCTGTATTCATGTCAAGCAACCTGAGCAGATAGGCTGTGCACTGGCTATGTAATTCACAGAATGATAAACACAGTCATTTGCCCTAATTTCTATAGAGTAGAAGGAGTAATTGAGCCTAACCTTCATACAACCTTCAGAAATCCAAGAACGGTGACAACAGAGAATTCCAGGACTCTGATGGGCAGATAAGACATGGAGATCATTTAGTCTTGAGGAGGTAAAACTTGTAAAAGCTGTTACTTCACTGGGTGGTGCTGAGTGACAAACAGAAGACATTTGAGCAAATCTCTCCTGTTTAGTTCCCATCTTTCCTTCCAACTTTCACCACACACACATTGAACATCTTTTCCAAATGCCCAGAGACCATCCCTAACTCTATACCCCACCCCCACACCTCACCCATTCATGTCCTCCCCCACATAAAAAACACAGCACAGGCATCACAAGGGTGACAGATGAGAAGAACTCTGAGGCTCTGACACTTCGTGACATAAATATTTATGTACCTAATAAAGAGAGAGACGTTCTGATTCGGTTGATGAGGTGCCTGGAAGGAACATCAGGACAAGCTCTCATAAACAGGGATCCCTAGAGCTTCCCGGGAAACAGATGCTCAGGCATGGACCCTGCTGACAGCAGCCTGTGTGAAACAGGCCCACCCATGCTGGGGGGTCGGCTATTTTTACCATTGCTGTGGTTTATAGCTAACAAACGCTTGATACTCTTGAGTTTCCTCACAGAATTTGAATGAATCATTTCCTCCAGCTACCATTCCAAAATGAACATTCTCCTACGCATTGATGTCAGATGGAGGCTTCCGTGGAAGTTCAGCTTCCGGCTATGGCTCTGGACCCATCCTCCTGAGGCTCAGATCTGAGGTCAGAACTCTTGAGTTCTGGTCCCTGCCTTGCTTCTCAGTGGTCTATGAAAGACCTAGATTTGATGCTTTCTCTCCCTGGGCAACAAAAGTGTGCTGTGGGATGGTCTGTATGTCAAATTGCTCTGATTGGTCAATAAATAAAACACTGATTGGCCAGTGGCCAGGCAGGGAGTATAGGCCGGACTAACAGAGAGGAGAATTCTGGGAAGTGGAAGGCTGAGGCGGGGAGACACTGCCAGCCACCACCATGATAAGCAGCATGTGAAGATGCCAGTAAGCCACGAGCCACATGACAAGGTATAGATTTATGGAAATGGCTTAATTTAAGCTATAAGAACAGTTAGCAAGAAGCCTGCCACGGCCATACAGTTTGTAAGCAATATAAGTCTCTGTGTTTACTTGGTTGGGTCTGAGTGGCTATGGGACTGGCTGGTGACAGAGATTTGTCCTGACTGTGGGCCAGGCAGGACCAGAAAAACTCTAGCTACAAAAGTGTGTATTCTACTTGAAAGAACGTGAGAGCTAGAGAAGTGAATCATGTTCTGTTCTCACTGCAATAGATGTGTCTTCACAAACCTAGTAGTTGTACACAGGAAGAAGGAAGGAAGGAAGGAAGGAAGGAAGGAAGGAAGGAAGGAAGGAAGGAAGGAAGGAAGGAAGGAAGGAAGGAAGGAAGGAAGGAAGGGGATACAGTGGAAACTGGGTGAATCTCAGTGGGTAGAATGCTTGGCCAGCATGAATAGAGCCCTGGGTTTAATTCTCAGCACTACATAAAACTGGATGTGGTGTGCAAGCCTGGAATCACAGCACTTGGGAGCTAGAGGAAGGAAGATCAGAAGTTCAAAATCATTCTTGGTTACATAGAGAGTTTGAAGCCAGCATGGGACTCACTAAGACACTGTCTCAAATAAATCAATGTAGATAGATAGATAGATAGATAGATAGATAGATAGATAGATAGATAGATAGATAGATATGGATGGATGGATGGATGGATGGATGGATGGATGGATGGATGGATGGAAGGATGGATGGATGGATAGATAGATAAGCAAGCAAACAAACAAATAAATAAAAATAAATAAATGGCGAACAACATATGAGAACTTGATGGAGTGAGGAAAATGTTATGTAGATGGGTGAGAAGTGAGTTGATAGCATTGCATTTGCTGTCAGAAGCCAGGCGGAGTAAAGAGGGACACCAGGCTGTTCATGTTGTCCCTAACAACCATGCAAAGTGGCAACAACACTAATGTTTCAGTTTCTCCATTCTTCTCCAAAAAGAGGAAACATGGAGATATGGATGCATGTCAGTGTGTCACTAATGCCATTGGAAGAGACAAAAATCTGCCACAAAAAATCATTTGGTGTCCAACCTAAGACAGAGCGCCTGCGTGGCCTGGGCAGGTGTCTCC
The DNA here is from genome assembly GCA_902168425.1 of Peromyscus attwateri. Lineage (NCBI taxonomy): Eukaryota > Metazoa > Chordata > Mammalia > Rodentia > Cricetidae > Peromyscus > Peromyscus attwateri. Next base: position 20,529 of record CABHPP010130930.1, on the reverse strand, counting down.
ATGATGGGTAAGGTGACCTGCTGACGTCCCATGCAACCTAAGTCAGAAGCTCATTTATTAGTAAAAGGGGGACCTGTAGGGTCCTGGCCCCCGTTTTGGGTAACTGTTGCCTTGCTTGCTGACCTTGACCTTGATATCCTCCCTATGCTAATTCCCTCCTGGGTTCCACCCTCCTGAATGCTTAAGGGAAGATCCTTGTCTGTGTATCCTGTATAATGGGCGTTAACAGCTTAGATGCAAGATTGTAAAACATCAGTAGCAAACTTCTGCCCTTCAGGGTTCTCCCATTGTGCTATAAGCCTGTATTTAAGACCTCCTCCCTCCTTCAATAAATGGCATTCGGCATCAAAAAAAAATCATTTGGTATCATAAAAATGTTTTAAGTTGTTTTATCTTAGGGGAGATGTCTTATCATATTATCTCTGGCTTTATTGGTTATGGTTTCTTCTGTGTCTCGGCCCTCCTCAACCTGAAGCAAAGACTCTCATCCATGTCTATCTGTGTAGTCTTGTGGTCTCAGATACATCACCCCTGGCATCCACACTCAGGCAGAGCAAAGGCAATTAGGATAGCTGATGCAGCCCACAGAACTCTGATATAGGAGACAGGCTTGGAAAATGAGAAAGCCAGTAAGCACCCATTACCTAGTTCCACTTCATTCTCACTTCCAAAATAGACACTGATAATGGAGAAGATACTCTTTCCCACCAGGACCCAATGTCCCAAAATCTTCTTCAACACGGGACACCAATTTCTTATGACCAACGGTGGCAAGTTGATAAAATTTGTCAACCTTGACATAAAAGTAATAGAAATTCTTATTTGACACGATCTATTTCTTTTATTAAGAGTGAGACCAGAACAAGATACCAAAGTTTCCTCCAACCCTCGTGAAGAGTACAAGTGTGAGAACTAACTGCTGTGGAAACTTGCATTCTGGAATTTGAAGGATGCAACTCTTGTCAAATCAAACATGAGTTGCACCAAGTTCCAGTGAACTCTTCAGCTGATCACTCAGCTACACTGGAGAAAGGAATCAGAATCATCTGGAAGCTTCTTATCATATCAAAGCCTACATCACCTGCCTGCCCAGAAGCACTTCAGTCTTTCCTAAATCCTATGACATCATAGTCATGTGACATCCAAGAGTGAAACAACTCTGTTTCAAAATCTAAGCAAGGCACATAAGAATAAGGAGGCAGGGAGAAAAAGTTGGGAATAAAATCACATGGTGGCTCTCTGTGAAATGCAAGAGAAAGGATGTTAATAGCAGTAAACTGTTGAGTGATAATGACAATCTCTAACATTTATGGGGACATTCCCACAGTCTGGGCATGCACCGAATCCGCACATAAACAAGCCTTTGTAGTGGGTGGGGTAGGCTCTATTTATAAGTAAAGTGCTGGAGCTCACGAGGATAAGAAATTGCTCAAGGTCACACAGAGCTGGAATTCAAAGTCAGAATCCTCTTGCCTGGAAGCCTAGCCCTTTTCTTTTTTTTTTTTTTTGTCTCGAGAAAACAAATGGAAATGACATTGGGATATTAAACCTCCATTGCTCACAAAATGGGGCATTTCCCTTGCAGCCTTGCCCCCTCTGGGTAGCAAATATTAATTCATGTGAGCCTGTCAGTTGGGCAAAAAAGAATTATAAACACTGTCCTCAAGAAGGAAAGTGTCCTGGTGGAGAGTCGGCAGGGACAACTACACCATGGAAGAGGTAGGAAATAAAGCCAGCTGGAGGAGCCTCCGCCTCCTCCACTGTCTTAGCAGCCAAGACAGCACTGGAACCAGAGGTCTTCAGAGCTGTGGGACACAAGTGGTGATTCTTCCACTGTCTTTCCTCTAGACAGAGGAACCAAACTGGGAACAAAAAAAAAAAAAAAAAAAAAAAGAAAGAAACAACTGTGAGAAGTCCCAATGGATGGAAACCAAAGACATGGTCAGCCATCCTATATTCTCAGTTATTCCAAGAGAAGGTTTATTGAGGCTGGGTTACATCACAGCCCAGGTTTAAAAGATGAGAGCAGAAAAATAGAAGCCTAGGAAAGGGAATTGTCCATTAGGGGTCAGGATGCCAGCCATCCAAGAAAAGGATCCTAGAAGGATACAAGAGAAATAACATTGAGAAATAACGCAGAAGGAAGTGGAGGATTCAAGAATGAAGGGAAGAGACAGGGCACTATGGCATGAATATAGCCCCACACTGAAGAGCTAGGCAAGGAGAAACTGAACATGACTTCATAGAGTGAAGTCGAGCCTCAAGCACTTGAAAGGAATACCGGGCTTTTTTTTTTTTTTAACTATGCACACCAAGCACATGACAAACACTGGCTCATTTCATTCTCAAAATAATGCAATGTCACAATATAGAAAATGTTGTTAGCCTCGTGTTACAGACAAGAAAAGTTTTCAATTTTCAGAGCATCTCAGTTCACAGGAAGTAACATAGCTTGCCAACGCCACCCGGGTGGAGCATGGCGGATGTGAGAATCACACTTTGGCACGTGGGACCAGAATATACTGGTTTTAATGTCTTGCCTTTATTACTTTCTGGTTTACTACACACCAGAAATAGGACACAATTATTTAATATGAGCACCATTTCTAGATCCTGTCTCATGGAGGTTTTCTGTTATTATGTAAAAGTATCTATCAAAAGCAGCGAGGATCCTTTGTCAACTGTGTCCTCCCTTCAGAGTCATTTGTCAAATGCTTACACCTATTATTCTACAACATAACCATATTTGGAGATCTCTATCATTGTCGAGCTAATGTTTTGTTTGTTTGTTTGCTTTGAAAACAAGATCCCTGTATATAATCCAGGCTGGCCTAGAATTCACTCTATAACCAAGCTGGCCCAGACTTTCAGTGCCTCTGGCCTCACCTTCCCAAGTGCTGGGGTTCTGGGCATGAGTCACCACATTCAACAACATATAAAGCTTTAAGGTGAGTTTCAAGCTGATATAAGTGGCATCTTTAGAAGAGGAGATTAGGACACAGACATAGAAAGAGCTCACGAAGACACGGGGGAAAACGGTCATCTGCAAGTCACGGGCCTCAGGAAGAGCCAGACCCACTGGTATCTTGGTCTCAGACTTCTTACTCATGGAATTGTGAAGAAACACATGTCATTTCTTTAAGCCACCCTGTTTATGCTGTTTTGGGCCACGCTATCGAACTAGTTTTATGTCCAGCTACCTACACTCTAATTACTGTGTCTTGAACTGACCCAAAAGGGAGTTGGAAAGCTGCAAATAAATCACAGAAGAGGGGTGGGTGTACTCAGGTTGGTATTTGGAGGAATTTATAGTCTTCCATTTATGTGAACCAGGACAGTAACAACACAAAGAGATGATGAATGGAATTTAATGATTATAAGAATACTATATTATGCAGGACATAGTGAAACATAGTAACTGAGAGTTTATGAAATTATGTCAAAGATGCACACGGTAATATATGGCAGCTGATAAACATAATACAAAAAGTAGTATTTAAAATCTAACAAAAAAGAAAATGTGAATAAAGAAAATACTTGCTTATTACAAAAAAAGACAATAAGGAGAAAAAATAAATGGGACAAACAATGACAGCAGCATAGCAACATGGTTAATATAACCATGAGAGCAACTAGAATTTCTTTGAAATGGTCTGAACATGCATATTTAAAAGCAAATATTGGGGGACTGGTCAAAAAAACAAAACACAATTATATTTTGTTTATGGAATTCCATTCAATTAATTGAAAAATAAAGATACTTTTGATAAAAGAATGAAAAATCTAAACCATGGTAGCTAAAAGACATACCAGGTAGCTATACTGTGAACAAAGTCGACTTTAAGTCACGAAGGACTTCAGGAAGAAGGTTAGATCACAACAATAGAAAACATCATGACATGAAGCTCTCATCTTAAACCCATAGGCACATAACAACATTGATTCAAAATGTATAAAGTGAAACTTGACAACAAATAGAAAGAGGGTAAGGCATATTCAGAGTCATAGCTGGAAATATAAATACTACTCACACAAGGACTCACAGAAGACACAGACAAAATAGCAGTGTGGACCTGGAAGATCTCAGAAGGGAAAATAATCCAGTTGACATAGCACTTGGTCAACAATAACATACAACAAAATTGATGATAAAATGTCATAATAGAGGGCTGAGAGATGATGACGCAGTGGTTAGGACTGCATGCTTTTTTTTTCCCCCAGAGGAATAAAGTTCAATCCCTGGCACCCATGTCAGTCAGCTCATAACCACCTATGACCCCAGCACCGGGGACCAGAAACCTCTGGCTTCAGGCCCCCATGGATGCCTTCTACCCCACGCATATATAATTGAAAAGAAAATAAATCATTTTTTTTTATTTAGGCCACAAAGAAAATCTCAACAGGTTTGAAAGAATGAATATTTCACAGGGAATGTTTCATGACCAGAATGGAAATTAATTAAAGATCAATATCAGAAGAATAACTCTAAAATCCCAGGTATATGAAAATAAAACAAAATTCTTAAAGGGAACCCACCCATACATGAGGAAACTTCACAGTGAAAATGAGAAAATGTTGTAAAATATCTGCTAATGAAAGGTCTGTGTGTGAAACTATTGGCAAGCAAAAGAGTGCACAGAGGGAAATGTGGGGTTTTAATCTTGTATCTAAAACGCAATGGGGTTTAAAATCAAAGACAGAGGCTTTTACATTCTACACAGCAAGCAAAAAAACAAAACAACAACAACAAAAAAACCAGTAAATTAAGCCAAAAGAAAATTGAAGAGAAAAATTAGTAACAAGAGCTAGAAAATGTTGTAATAGGAAGCAGGAGAAAAATCTCAATTAACATAGATCCAGTAAGACTTACCAAAGGGAGGAAAAAGATACAATTAGCAATAACAAAATTCAGCAATTCCCTACAAATACTTTAGCCAGAAAAATGTAAAATAATATGAATAGTTTTATGCTGATAAATTTGACTATTTAAGTGAAATGAACAATTAAAAACACAAACTGTAAAAATTAACAGTGGTGGTGCATGCCTTTAATCCCAGCACTTGGGAGGCACAGCCAGGTGGATCTCTTTGAGTGTGAGGCCAGACTGGTCTACAGAGCAAGTTCCAGGACAGGCACCAAAACTATACAGAGAAACCTATCTTGAAAAAAAAACCAACAA
>CABHPP010130930.1:2850-12850 GCA_902168425.1 Peromyscus attwateri | reverse complement strand
AAAAGCTAACCTCCAAAAAAAAAAAATTGGTGGATATGGGGGAGGGGCATTTTCTTCCATGGATGCTGAACATACTCCTTACCCTGCTACCCTTGTTTCCCCGAACAGTGGGTTTTGGAGGAGATGGGGGGAAGCTTGAGCAAGCTCTTTTTCTTCTAGGTCTCTTGGGAGTCGCTCTCTGATGAAGTACACGCTCCTTCTGCTCCTCTAGGGGTGTCAAGAATCCTGGGAGGAAAGTCTACTTGTGAGTGACAGAGAAAGTCTATCTAGGACTTGTGTTCAGTGTTAGGAAGCCATGTTCTCCAGTCATGCTCATCAGGTAAAAAATAAATAAACAAACAAAAAGAGATTTGGTTTCCCACTTGAGAAAAATTCGTCACAAAAGCACAATCGAAGACAGCAATGGGTAATTCTTTATTGGATCCCTTCGAAGTTCAAATCCTGTGGATCTCCTGGTGAGCCACACCATCTTCTCATTCATTGTTCCATCGGGATTTTAATTGAAAGGTGAAAGGCTGAGAATCCACTGAAGTCATCTTGTGGCTTGTTGGAAGTGATTCCAGAGCTGCAGGACATCTCCGTGTCATGAGTCACATTCACTCAGAGAATGAATGTTTTTGGAGAAGATTCTCTGTTCTCAGAGAAGAGTTGTGTGCTAGACACTGGTAGGATGTATTCTCAGGGGCAGTTGGTTGTCTCTGATTGGCAGTCAGAGTTGGGGATATGGATAGTCAAAGACCAGGATGAGGTAGAAGATGGACAGCTGTAGTGTAGGGGGAACAAAGACCCCAGCCTACCCATGAGGGGGTCTGGAGCCAAGACAAGCCTTCAAATCATCCTAAATTGAGAACATCCTAAGCGTAGTGTGTGCCCAAATGTCCTCCAGTCATTGAGTAGAATTGATATTAGAAGAGTCATGTCCTGGTGATGTATGGGTCCAAGCTGCAACTGAGGTCCATGTCAGGATCCGTGGCCCTACTGCAGTCAGAGTCTGTGCTGATGTCTGATGCTCCTGTTACCATCGAAGATCATGCAGACACCCAAGATCAAAGGCCAAGTTAATGTCTCAGGGCCATGCTGCCACTAGGGGCAGTGGTACCCTCCAGACCCAGCTGCTGCTAAGGACCATGTTGGGGTCCATGGTTCTACCATGGCTGGGGATCTGACCTGATGTCCAGGTCCTGCGTTGCTGGCTAATGGTCATGCAGAGGTCCAGGGCTGGGGCCACAACCTGAGGCCTTGGTGATGTCCAGTGACCACACAGCCGCAAGAACCATTTCCACCGGGGTGGCCATTCCTTCCACCCAGAGCCAGGATGTTGTCTGGGCCTAAGCTGCTGCCAAGGGCCATGTCTAGGTCCATGATCTAGCTGCAGCTGGGTCTTTGTTGGTGTCTGTGACCAGTGTCACTTCAGGAGGCCTTTGGAATTGTGCAAGATGAAATCAGAGGGCTATACTGAGCCAACCCCACCCATCATAGCCCTGGGAGAGCTGGCCCTGCACTCAGGAAAGAGGGCCCCTACCCCTCATAGGCAAAAATGAACCTACCCTGAGGGCATGCATGGAGGGAGGCTGACTGCACCACTGCACCTGAGGCTGGTGGCCCCAGTGGTTGACCCACCCTGGCATCTACATTTAGGTCCTGCTGGAGCTCTTAAAGGGACTAGTCTTGCTGAATGATACCTGCAAGATCTCCAAGACACAGGATACCCCAGAAGAGCTCTGGTGAGGATCCAGTGAGGATGGGGTACCAAAAACCAGAGGCCTTGAACCAGACCAATGGCTCATTGCAATGAACAGTTGCCAGTCAAGCTGATGGGACAAAGGAGTGTACTCTGACACTCCAAAGGCTCCAATGCCATCAGGATGGATGAAGAGGTGATGGAGAGTCAGGAGAGAAGAAGCAGCAGAGATTTTCTGTTTCTGGTGTGGCTTTTGTTCTGTTATGGTTTATTGGGGGTTTTGTTTTTGTTCTTGATTTTGTTTGCTTGCTTGCTTGCTTACTTTGTTTTGCTTTCTTTTATGGGGGATGCAACAGGGATGGGGGAGGGATATGGAGGGAACTTGAGGTGGACAGAATTGGGGTACATGCTGTGAAACCCCAAAGACTCAATAAAGAGGTAAAAAAGAAAAAAGAAGTGCCATGTCCATGGGCACGGTGCTCTCATTAATTAAGGATAGTTGTCTGACAGCAGCTCAGTTGAGAGTTATCAGCTGTTCTCCATCACACCATCTGAGGAAGTAAGACCTTCCGTTCTGAAGGAGGGAATCTGAACAATGGACCCCAGTGCCCACTCTTTCCTGACAGATCAGACCTTGATGACAGCCTGTTCCCAGAAGACCCTAGAAACTTGTCAAGTTGTTCACTGGTGGCTTAGTAATTTGGGGTTCTAAGAAAAAATATGAAATGAGTTTATTCCATTGTATTAGTCAGGGTTCTCAAAGGAATAGAACTGATAGAATGAATTTATTAGAGTGGCTTACAGGCTGTGGGTCCTGCTAGTCCAACAATGGCTGTCTACCAAGGGAAATTCCACGAATCCAATAGTTGTTCAGCCCACGAGGCTGGATGTCTCAGCTGGTCTTCAGTGTACTATACATTGAGATCATGAAGAAGTAGCATCTAACGCCAGTGAATGGATGAGCTTTCCAGCAAGTGCGAGGGCAAACAAGTAAAGGGCAAACACTGCCTTCTTCCATGTCCTTTATACAAGCTGCTGGCAGAAAGTGTGGCCCAGACTTAAGGTGGAGCTTCCCGCCTCAAAAGATCTGGATTTAGGGTGGGTCTTCCCACTTCAAATGATTTAATTAAGAAAAATCCCCAGACACTTGACTTTTAGTTAGCTCCAGATGTAGTCAAGATGACAGAAACAGCCTTCACATCCACAATTGTTTTACATTCAAATGTCAAGACAATTGGAATATTAACAAAGTCAATTTCATTTTTAATAGTGATGTATTCTTACCTTGTATATCTCTAAATACTAAAAGTAATAAGTAAATCAGATTATCTTGATTAGCATTCCAATACTAGGTCCAAGGCATCTTAGCTAATATATTCCCATGCCACCACCATACAAAGGTGATTTTTAAAGAATTATTTCTTTATGTTGGCTTTGTGTATTTGTACATCTATGTATGAGTGTGTGCTGTGAGTCTAAGTGCCCCTGGAGGCCAGAAGAGACAACCATATCCCTGGAGTTGGAGTTGTGGACAGTTATAAGCCATCCAGCATAGGTGCTGGGAACCCAACTTTGGTCCTCTGCAGAAGCAGTACATATTCATAACTGTTGATCTGTCTCTCCAGCTCCAAGCATACAGTATTTTAGGTTGCTTAATTTATGCTCTTCCCTCATCCTCATCTGGATACATCACATGCATCAGTGCAGAAAGGGATTACTGGCTCCAACATGGTGCACTGATGCACAAAAATAGTGATGAAAACAGAACATAAATATGACTCAAAATAGCAAAGTAAACGTAGAAAGGGGCAAGAGTTCCAGGGCAGTGGATGTTCTGAGACAAATGGAGATTCTGCATCAGCTAATAATGAAACATGTGAGCAGGAAGCAAAATCATGAATATGTGAACATAATATTTGTTAGATACTTGTTTCTGGCATATTGTCTGCTGTGCTTTGCCAGATATTGGCAGAAAACTACTGGAGAATTTTTCATCATCTTCTAAAACAGTCTCCTAACTCATTAATGACTGATTAAGAATGTCCCTCCACACCAAAGCGATGAGCTCCCTCCCCAAAAGCAGAGGCCAGAGCCAGCAGGTCAGCACTCAAAGTTGCATTTTTTTCGATATGCGCAAGTGGAGGAGGCTCTGTGATTGCCAGGAGTCATGAGATAAGAGCAAAGCTTGTGAAAAGATGTTCAAAAAGAATGCTGAATACACTCAAGATCCTATGGGCTTGTTTTTTTTTTTCTGAAATGAAAACTCGAGCAATGAAATGGTCTTTAGCATGGGGAGGAAGAGGCACTATCATAAGTATATGTGAAAAAACACTTTGCCTTGGCATGAGTGATACCCCTCAAGTGCAAAGTTCAAATCAGCTCTTGGCAAGTGTGTACTACAAAGAAGACATATTCAACTGTCTCTTAAAATTCAATCTTATTAGAATAATAACAATTACTGATTGGATTGGTTTTTATATTGAAAAGTAGAGCCTCAGTAGCCAACACAAATAGGTAAGCCTTCTAAGTAGAAGCCGTCACCAAATCTCAATTCATAGTCTTCTTTTCAAACATGTAGTAGATGATGATTAATAATTTATCCCTTGACCTTGAACCAATGTCAAAGAAAATAGAACAATTGGAGCACTTGGTTTTCTTCTGGGTGCACATGTGAACGTGTAGGGAAATAGTCAATAGGAACAAGGCCATGCTAACTCCTAATGAAGAACACCTATAAAATGCTTCTATGAGTTTCCCAACAGAGGGTAGAATGGGGAAAGCATTCTTTACAACATGTCAACTATAGTAAAGACAGCGTCTCTAATCTCTGATCATTTTGTTGTACAGATTGACTCCAAAATACATATGAAATCACAAATAACTTGGACTTATCACATCAGGACTCAAGAATCAAGATGTCCCTCAGAAGCCCATATAATGAATTCAATAGTTGCACTGATAAAAATTCAACTCTCTGTAGTAGCTGGTATTTCACTTGTTGGAGGAAGAAATTAGTTCCGTACATGAGAAAACGTCAAACCACGTATGTCTTAGTACTTGAACAAAACACTTTCAGTGTCCAGGACGGCATCCAACAGAGAGGTAATTAGTAACCTATTCCCTGCTGTATCACAAAAAACGTGTTTGAATTTCTGTAATTTCCTTGTGTCTAGTTCTAAGCATTGAGAGAGTCACAAGACACTTGTGTCTGTTCTAGATAACATGCAACTGTGAATTAGGAATCTCTAGCTGGGAGAAATGAAAATCCAGAAAACTCGGCACGGAATCCGACCTGTGGCTTGAGTTGTCTGCCTTCAAGCTGAAAAGACTTAATGATGTGAAAGTTGGAACCATCATCATTACTGAGGTACATGAATATTTATTAGCTGTTTTAATGTTATTTAATTTTAAATTGTAAATATTCTGTCTTAACTGTATCCCAATTTGTGATGATTCTTAACAAAATTTCCTTTCCTAAAGCTTTGATTTAAATTGGTTTGTGATTCCCAAACACTCAAATGACCATGCTGAAGGTGACTCTAAATTCTACCACAAGGCTGTCTCCCAACGCCAGCCCCAGCAAGAACAAAAGCCGGAAGTTCAGCTACATAAAGTCTGAAGGATAGCACTGAGCACAAAACTGGCAGTAAAATGAAAACCCATATCAGCCACCTCCTCTCATCCTTGGTACCAGCTATATGTCTTATTTTATGATAGCTACAAGTGACAGAGTATTTCTGAAATGCTCTACCAAGCAGGCAGATCTTTTCCAAAGTCAAACACTATCAGATTCCTGCTATTTGGTGTGCACCGGTGAACACTACCCTATTAAGCTATCTGTCTCTCACAGTCTTCTCATCCCTCCTCAGACAGAGATCAAAAAGCCTTCCCATGACAAAATACTTGGCTTTACATATTGCCCGCTATGGACATGAGCCATGCTGTACAGGCCTTGCTCCCTCACATAGGGATGATTTTAGAGAACATTTCATCTGCCATGTGGTCCTTGTAACCTCTACCCCTTTACCTGCTATGATCTAACATGAGTTCCCATAGTCATAAAGCTCTCCCTAGCATTTATACCTGTTGTACGTTTTCCTTTTATACAAAGATATAAGAGTCCAGGCTGGTCGTACGGTTCGGCCAATAGAGTTCTTGCTGCACGAGGATCTGTAATCGGACCCCAGAACACAAGTAAAAGCAGCAGTAGTTCCAGTCAGTAACTCCAGTGCTGCAGTAAGGTCAGAAGTGAGGGGCAAGGGGTGGGCAAGGGGTGAGGAGGAGTGAGATGGAGAGAGGAAGATCCCTGTAGCATATTGGCCAGTCAGCCTAGCTCAATGGATGAGCTCTTGGCTCAGTGAGAGACATCCAAAATTAAGGTAGAAAGCATTCAGGGAAACTGTGGTCTCCATATGTACTCACACATGTGTGTATGTGCATCCACACCTAAACACATATGTCCATATACCCATATGAACATGCACATTTTGTACAGATTTGTACACACAAGGAAAAATATATAAGTTTAGTAGTCTTTCCTACCTACTTCCAGCTAAGCTTGATGGACCCAAGGATCATGCTGTTTTGTTCCTTCAAGCTCCTAAGAATAAAGTCACTCAGTAAATATTTGACTAAATCAGTAGAAGCAATTTAAGCATTTTAAGTGGAGTTAAGAGTCTGTAAGCAGATAGTGTGGAGTCAGATATTTTTCAGACTACAGTGTTGCGGTGGGGCTCAGAATAGAGTGGGTAGACTAAAGAGAGTACAGTCATAATGTTATTGCCACCCTAGAAATGGGACACTGTGATGGCACTCTTGGAAGACAGTAGCAGCTGTCAGACATGGATTGCAGGGCTAATTAGGTATAAAAAATGAAAGCACATGGTATGGCCTCAGCAAACAGAATGGGGGCCGTTTCAAAGATGCTTCCTTGGCCCATGCCCAGCTTGGTGGATGGAGTGTCCAATAAAAGCTCAGGAGAGCACAACATACAGATCCATGTGTCCTTGGGAAGAATGCCTAGAAGGACTTCTTGGATTTGGCTGTGCACTTACTGGGATACTCTGAGAGTCAAGTCTGTATGAGAGAAAGTTCTTGAGTCCCCACACAAAGGGGGCTACATATTTCTTGTGTAATAAGTTCCTGGAAGATTTTCTAAGCTGCCAAGGGTCTTAAAAATGCAAATGAGCCAGCAGCTCAGGATGTCAGCATTTATTGCCTTAGCTACTCCTGCATGGAAACTGGTAATTAAAAACGTGTTACTCTTGCACTAACTTATTCGAAAGTTGCCTACTGTCAAAGTTTATTTTCCCAACTCACTCCCCAGTTTAAGACCAGGGATATGAAATGATTGAGAAGTCTCTGATCTCCCTGTTCTCCTGGTATTTGCTGGTAATCATCAAATCGCCTTTTGAAAAGAGAAGGTTAAGTGGACCTCATCTAGACAGGCACCTGAACTCATGATGAGTTTTTTCCCTTAGCCCCTGAGAGCTTGTCATTTGGTTTTCTCACTGATTTCCCCCTTCATCATTTTAGAGACAAACAAACCATGACGCAGGAAGCTTTGTTGATACTACAAGGAAGAATCTATGAGATGTGCACTCTATAACCCCACAAGAGTTTGGAAATGAGGCTGCTAATTGGAAGGAATCTAATTAAACAAAAAACCCACCCTTGATGAATGAGATCATTGCTGGTAAAAATAATCACCGAGTGGAGCTGTTGGTATGCAGTCGAGGTCTGGAACTAATCTCAGGGGTGCAGTGCAGGGTTGCACTAGTTTCCACGAGGAGTTAGCAAAAAAATAAATAAATAAAATAAAAAGCCACAAACTGGGAGGTGACTTACACATCACACCACATGTATTCTCCTCCAGTTCCGAAGTATGGAAAAGAGGAGTCAGAAGAGTGAGTTAAGTTCTAAGGGCTGCCAAGGGAAAGTTGGTGCCATGCCTATCTGCCAGCTGCTCGTGGTCACTGATACTCTTCACTTGGGACAGCATCGCTCTGATGTCTGCCTTTATCTTCTCGTAGGTTTTCTCTAGGTGCCTGCCTGCCTCTAGGTCCAGATTCCCCTTACTACACAGACACAGTGATGCTGTGTCACAATGATCATCTTCACCTCTATTTCCAAATGAGCTCACAGTCACTGGGGCTCTGGGAGTTTAGGGCATGAGTATCTTGTGGGATGGCATAATTCAACCCTAACAGGATAATGTGGTTTAAGAAGATAAAAGGCAGTTGATTGCATGCAGAAGGCCTAGGGAAGATGGTTGTATCCACAGCAAGATTCAGCCTGGAGCAGGAACACTGGTTGATGAGGCAGGGAAAGGGCCATGTCCATGAGTTACACAGAGGATTCACTAACATTGTAAGCAATAGAACCACTTTTCCTTCTAACAAAAGCTTACAAAAACACCAATGAAAAGAAAACCAACTTAAGGCCTTCAATTAATTGCTAATCAATTTTTTAAACACTATGACTAAAGTTGTTTTAATGGCACCTAAGATGAGGAGTCCACCTACTGAGTCTCCCCTGACACATTGAAGGTATCCTTGTGCTCAGACAGATATATTCAACCAACAGCAGATTTTTTTTTCCACAAAAAAATCACTCATGGGGGATGCCATTGGCCCATCCAACTCCCTTTATTCTCGGCATATAGTTTCTCCTTGGTTCCACAGGGCATTGGTTCTATGGCCCAAATCCTCTGATTTTCAAGTCTTCTACCTATAATTGCATGATACTTACATTAACCTGCATAAATCCTCTTGTGTACTTCAAATCAGACTACTGGCAATACAGAATACAACCTAACTACTATATAAATATTGTTATACTCTATTAGTTTCTTTCCTTGTTCTTATGACAAAATACCTAACCAAAGCAGGTGAAGGAAAAGAAGATTTAGAACACTGGTTCAAGGCTGAATCTTGCTATGGATATACCCATCTTCCCTAGGCCTTCTGCAGGCAACCAACTGCCTTTAAAGCTCCCTAAACCACATTATCCTGTCAGGATTGAATTGTGTCATCCCACAAGACATTCATGCCCTAAACTCTCATAGTCCCAGTGACTGTGACCTCATTTGGAAATAGAGATGGAGATAATCATTGTAAATACAGCACCACTGTGTCTGTGTAGTAAGGGGACATCTGGACCCAGAGGCAGGTGCATTGGATCAGTGGAGACATAGCCCCTGGAGCACAAGGCTGCTGGTCACCTTGAGTCTGAAGTCAGGAAGCAGAGAATGATGAATGCCATTGAACAGTTTGTTTTCTACATTTTGTACAGTCTGGTACTCCAGCCCCTGGTAGAAAAACGCTCACAGAAAAGGCAGAGATTTGTCTCTAAAGTGATTCTATATTATGTCAAGTTGACAGTGAATACAACCATCACAAGTCCACCCCCTTGACACCAAGCATATCACTTTTAATCCATAATCTTCTACCCCTTGACCCCATAGGCTTATGGCCATCTCACAATGTAAAATTCATTTATCCAATTTCTAAAGTCCCCTGAGTCTTTATCATGCTGCTCAAAACAGAAGAGTTTCCTCTTCTGAGACTACGGCAATCTCTTAATTGTGAAGCCCTCTATAATAAAAATGAAGTTACATAGCTCTAATATGCAATGGCATGTAATAAACATTTTCTTGCCACAGTGGAGGAATGAGGACACAGAAAAGGAATATCAGACTAAATTAAGTCCCAAACCTAGAAGGGTAAACATCAAATCCCAGAATTCCATGCTGTGGTTCTGGGGCTTACGATGAAATCATCTAGGCTCGAAAAGACTTGGAGCTTTGCTGCCTGTAGCTTTCCTTGGTGGATGTCCCAAAGTACCTTCGCCATCCTGGGATCTCCATTGCAACTTAAACTTCATGTTCACAACTTTACACAATGGTCTCTCAGGGTCTCCCTTCAGGGACTCTGACCCTACTATACATTGCCTGGCCTCTGTGGTTCACCGAAACCATGGAGCAGATTCTCTGTGACCCCTCAGTCTTACATCTTCCATGCTTATAAAACGGTGTCACATTGTCCACCCTACCAGGTAATACAGCCAACTGGAGATATAGGCTGGCCCCTCAGACCAAGGTTACCTCCGCATCTATGTGCTAACCCTGGAGAAACACTTTCCACGGCAGTTGTTTTCCAACAGGGAACTCCGTCAGCTCTATTCTCAATTTAGGCTCTCTCCTTTCAAATGGATGCGGATTTTTTCCTATTGTCCAGTGCAGAGAGCCAGGTTTCTCTTTAATAACGCTGATCTCTCGCTCTCGCTCTCGCTCTCGCTCTCGCTCTCGCTCTCGCTCTC
>CABHPP010130929.1:0-20522 GCA_902168425.1 Peromyscus attwateri | reverse complement strand
AGGAAGGAAGGAAGGAAGGAAGGAAGGAAGGAAGGAAGGAAGGAAGGAAGGGTGAGCAAAAGAGATACAGAGACCAGACAGATGTGGACATGGATATGTACTTTCTCTATGCCATGGTCTGTTTCAGGGTTCTGCCAATAAGAAGGCCATCATCAAAACTGAGTCAATGTCAGCACCATGACCTTGAGCCTACAAAACTGCAAACTAAATAAACCCATTTAACTTTATAAAATAAACCTGCCTTGGGTATTTCAGTATGGTAATGAAAAATTGATGAATATGCCACCCTAATTCCCTTTAGCACATGACTAGATAAACAAGTTGTTGTGTATTTATATAATTGAATGCTACTGAGCAAGAAAAAAATTAACTGTATAACATGAATCTTAAAAAGAAACCAGACCATAGAAGTACATTATATATGGTTCCACTTGTATGAAATGCACCATACTGTGACAGAAAGTGGATCCATGGTTGTCAAGGAGATGGTATAATATTATTATACAGAAATATGAAGAGACCTTGGATATGTCCATATGTCCTCTTGGTTGTGTTGATACTTCTATGATTAGATAATTTGTCAAAATGTAGTAAATTACATGCCTTAAATCCAGATAGTTTATTGACTATCTATTAAGCCTCAGTTGTTTCAAATCCAACCCAGTGAAAACTACATGGGACTTACATGGAGAAACTCCCAAAAGTGTATTTTTTTACTCTTTAAAAACACATAAAATAAAATAGTCCAATAGAAAGACAGTTTACCATTGATAGGGACACAGTATTTCAAAAATTGGGTGCAATAAAAACACCATGAAATATTCAGGAGGTAATGGCACATGCCTTTAATCCCAACACTTGGGAGGCAGAGGCAGGATCTCTGAGTTTTAGGCCAGCTTGGTCTACAAGGCCAGTTCCAGGACAGGCAAGGCTGCACAAAGAAACCCTGTCTCAAAATGTGTGTGTGTATATGTGTGTGTGTGTGTGTGTGTGTGTGTGTGTGTGTGTGTGTATTATTGATTTACTTTCTTAAATGAGGTTGAAAAGTGATTCCAAAATTACTGTAGAACAATGAAAACATCCATGATGTCCAGAAACAGAAGAGCACCATCTGTCCAGGAACAGATAAACAGTGAAGGAGTCAAGCACACAGGTGAACCCAAGAGGAGACGGAACCTGACGTAGGTAAAGAGATGGTAGACCAGAAGGAAGAGCCAATTGGATCATGAAGACTGGCTAACAGGCTGACTGCGGGCTACTTGGCTTTACCAGTAGAATTGGTGAATTGGACACTGCAGGGGGACAAGGGTCCATTTCCAAGGACCAAGTGGGCAGTTGGTGCTGCTGTTTGCTGGCAAATGGCTTCAGTTCCTTCCTAACTCTTGGCAGGCTAGGCTGTTGTCTCTCACTCCATCAGGACAATCCTAAAGGAATAAAAATATTTTCTTATAAAAATCAAACCATCAAAGGACTATGGGAAAGCATGGATGAACATTTTCATATTTACGGAGTGAAAAAAAAAGTAAATTAAGAATGAAAATTCAAATGTGTAATGGAAAAGATTGATCAATTTTAGAATTTAAAACTTCGGTTGAGGCCAGCAAGATGGGTTTGCCAGCATGAGAGCTCGCTGACGAGTCCGATGACCTGAACCCCACATGGTGGACGGAGAGAGATGACTCGTGCCAAGTGTCCTCTGACCTCTGCACGTGCTGTGGCACATGTGCTCCCCAACACACACACACACACACACACACACACACACACACACACACACTAAACAAATACATACATACATACATACATACATACATACATACATATTAAAATGTCAAATATATATAAACTAAAAATACATGCAAAATGGATATAAGCAAAAAAAGACTAATTTCCTCAGTTTCTTAAAAGAAAATTCCATATATTTCAGTAAGATAAAGCTAAATAAATGAGCAAATCCAAGAATAATGCTCCTCAAGCCTGTGAAAAAGCAGCCAAATCTTATTAGGATAAATGTGAATTGGGGCATGATTTTAATGGCTGACAACAACCGCAAATATTCATTTCCTCTGACAGCTTTTGCAGAAGTTGCTACACTTGGCCATTCTGGGCTGGGGTCCATCAAGAGGCTGCAGCCCTTTTGACAGGGAACACCACCATTGAAAAGCCAAGCTTCGCATAGGTCAGTTCCCTATATTGGTTGTTTAAATATGTATGAGGTTGTTTAAATGCATATGATTCAAAATCAAATGCACCATGAGTCCAAGGTATGACTGCGAGCGCTTGCCCACCTTACATGGATGGTGCTCCACTGCCACCTGGTTGAGAGCAGAGATCATGTGCTCCTTCACATTTGCCACACCATAGCAAGCCCTAATTCATTTAACACCATTTATATAAAATTCCCTATGAGTCCAGCAGGTATAACTAATAACTCATAATGACCATATGGAATTGATAACCTTCATCCTGTAGAAGTAATTGAGATACAGAGACATTAATTAACATTAAAAGTCATTCAGTAATAAAAGGGAGAAACCTAGTCTTTCATTGGAGATAATAAGCCTCAAATTCTCATGTTTTTTAAACCACTAAAGTGAGATAGTTTTATTTGTTTATTGTCTCGGGAGACCTCTTTCCTACTGGATGGATTCTCTTTTCAGTCAAATTACCTAAACTTAAGATTAGGTCCAGTAACATGGATCGCCCTGGGAAAGGAGGAAAGGAATAGATTTTGTGGGTGGATTGGGGGCAGGTGGGCATGGGAACAGGGGGGATCTGGTCGGGGAGGGAATGGGAGGATCGGGTGGGGAGGGTATGGAGGGGGAGAGTGCTGGAAGAGACGACTGGAAAAAAAGGGGCATTTTGGCATGAAACCTAGTGCAAGGGAAACTCCCAGGAATCTACAAGGATGACCCCAGCTAAGACTCCTAGCAATAGGGGATCTGTAGCCTGAGCTGGCCATTGCCTGTGACCAGGCAAGACTTTCAGTGGAGGGACTGGGACACCAACGCAGCCACATAACCTTCGACCTACAGTCTGTCCTGCCTATTGGATGTACTAAGATTGGTGCCTAACCCAATTGTCATCAGAGAGGCTTCATCCCGCAACTGATGGAAACAGATGCAGAGACCCACAGCCAAACATTAGTCAGAGCTCAGGGAATCCTGCAAAAGAGCAGGAGGAAGGGCTGTAGGAGCCTGAGGGGTCAAGTACATTACAAGGGAACCCACAGAATCAACTAACCTGGGCTCACAGGGTCTCACAGAGACTGAATCAACAACCAAGGAGCCTGCATGGGCCTGACCTAGGCACTCTGCAAATATGTTACAGTTGTGTAGTTTGGTCTGCTCGTGGGATTCCTAACAGTGGGAGCAGGGGCTGTCTCTGACTCTTTTGCCAGCTTTTGGAACCCTATTCCTCATACTGGGTTGCCTTGTCCAGCCTTAATATGAGGGAGGTGCCTAGTCTTAGTACAACTTGATATGCCATGTCTTGTTAATATTTGTGGGATGCCCCCCCTTTTCTGAATAGAAATGAAGAAGTGGATGGGGGGGCAGTGGGGATGTGGAAGGAGGGGTTGGGATGAGAGGAGGGAGGGGAAACTGTGGCTGATATGTAAAATAAACAAATAAATAATAATAATAATAATAATAATAAAAAGATTAAGTCCAGCATATTCAATGTGTCCTTTGAAAACGTGATGGAAAGCTCCTCTCCATCTCACCGCATGACTAGGGCACAGAGTCACCACAGGAAGCAGCAGCATGGATCTGTATTACTATTTCCTGGTGATGCCCCTCTCCCGGAAGAGAGCTAGGAGAACTGGGTCTTCCCTGCTGGAAGCCTGTCTTCCATCATTGTCTGCTGACATGATGTGGATAGTGATAACTCCAACCAACCCTGTTGGTGAAGAGAGCTGGCACTGTGCCATTAGGAGACTCAGCCACATTCTAGCTGGTGGCCTCATGTTACCTTCCTGAGACAGTTTTATGTCTCGACATTGCCCACTGTGGTGGTCAGGGCAAGACTCACCCTCCCTTAGTCATGTGTTCTCCATGGCAATCCATGGGCCCTTGCCTATATGTATGTTCTCTCTTCCATGTTTCAGCGGCTATGAAGCAGGGCAAACTGTCCTGGCCCACACATGTTCCTCTCACAGCAGAGGGGAAAGTCAGCAAGTCAAGGGACTGAGCAAGCACACAATCAGAGACAGAACTGCCAGCGGTCTCTCCTTATAGTTCCTCCCAAATGCTAGAGGTGATTCTTTTTTCAGGCCTCCTGACTTGTCTTTGATAGGTAAGTAGTGGAAAGACAGACTACATGGCCCAGCCAGTGCCTTCCATCTTCTCTGCTGTGGGTGGGAAACCCTGTGCCTAAGCTAGACAAGTTTCTTCCAACTCTGCTCTCTGGAATGCAGGTTCTTGAGCTGTTTCAACAGTAAAGGGTACTGTGAGTGAACTCATTTTGATTGCGCGCCACTCTGTTTCTCTTGAAGACTCCCTTTTCTTAGATTCTGTAAGCATATTAAAGGCTCTGGGAATTCCCAAAGATGTCTTATCTGTGCTTTAATTTAGCATTTCCAAAACTGATTTGATTACAGATTTCATTTTGCTGTACATTTATATACTGTCCTGGTCATAAACCCTAGCAACAGGAATCTTTGCCCTGGACCCCACTTGTAACAAGTGCTCCTAGGACCGAGAGAAAGGCAGTCCTCTGTTCCTTCTCCAGCACTTCATCCTCAAACCCAAAGGCGACTGTGTGAAAACATAATGAAAGTCTGTGGGTGACTCTTCTGGGAGTGTGGACGGTCCCAGCTGGCTAGGAGTCTGGAGGAGAGCCAAGTGGGCGAAGCACTTAGGTTAGAGAAAAGAAAAACGAATGCACCAAATTCCTCCTCGGATAGCTGGAAACAATCCTTCTTTATATAACTAAGAACCTTTTCCTGGTAGAGAGAGACTCCCTTTTTCTCTTCCTTCTTTGTATTATGAGTAGGCAAGTTACTCACCATCAGCTGTGCACAGGTTGGCTGAAAACCATTTTGCATACTCAACAATTAAAATCATATCCTAGATACTATATAACATGAGACATCAATACTTGGCACTGGTAACTAACTAGATGAACATTTTGTGCTGAAAAGGCAAATACTTTCCTTTTCATAAAAATTATGTTTAACCCTCTAGGTGCAGTAATGGCACACAGACCTTGGCAGTAACCAATGGCTCTCTGGTTGGTCTTAAGACCCTCAGAACAAGAGGGATGCCATGTGTGGTACTGGAAACCCAGCTAACTAATTAGTGCTAGTGAAGTCATGGTTATTGGGGGAAGATTCTACAACCACAAATTTATTAAGCCAGCAGAATCCCTAATAACAATCTATAAACATTTGTCCTAATACCCACAGATAAGTACAGTCTTCACCCCTCATCAAGGAAACTTCTCTTTGTAATATATTTACATACACAGACTCCCCCCAAAAAACACATATCATTAAAAATAAATTGCTAAAAAAAAAGGATTTAGAAATGTTGTATGGTTCCAGATATCATTTTAGCAGATAGTAAAAGTCACTATATAGAAAATAATATGTAATGAAATTAAAGTATTTTGTAACATAGTCTGTGATAATGATCATTTACATAAGCTAACCCATTATAATGATATGCATGGCATGTAAACTTGCTGGTCTGTTTCCAAATCTTATTTAAAAATATTACCTGCAATTAAAGTTTTTACAGCTCAGAAAAAGCAGTGTGGTTTTTAAATTTTTTTTAAAAAATGTTATGTCTATGAATGTTTTGCCTGCATGTACATCTGTGCATGGATGCATGTCCAGTGGCTGCAGTGGCCAGAAGAGGGCACTGGATCCTCTGGAACTGGAGTTTCAGATGGTTGTGAGTCATCATGGGGGTGCTGGAAACCAAATCCAGGTCCTCTGCAAGAGTGGAAAGTGCTCTTAATCACTGAGCCATCGCTCTAGCCCCTCTCTGAGTTTTCAGCATTTGATTGTTTGTTTTTAAGAAACAGGCACTTGCTTTGTTATACAATCTGGCTCTGAACTCCTAGGCCTAAGTGATCCTCCTGCCTCAGCCTTCCAAATAGCTGAGAATTCTGTTGTGTGCCACTGTGTTGCACTCTGAAATAGCTTTTAAAAAAAAATACCTCTTATGGTTTGTGTTTCTCGACAGTTCATTGTGATTAAAGAACTGGTTCCCAGGGTGCCACTGCCAGGAGGTGATGGAATCTTTGCAAAGCAGGGCCTCATGGGAGGTCTTTAAGTCATCTGGGGTGTCCTCAGAAAGGCTGGTAGGTACCAGTTCCTCCCTCCTTCTCTCTTCTTTCCTTCTCCTCCCAGATCAGGTCTCTTGCTTGCTTGTGCACATTTCTCCCACTGCTCTTTGCCATGATGGGTCAGAGCCAGGAAGTGATATGGAGAGCATACTTTTGCTTACGAACAGCCCAAAGAACAGTCTTCCCTGGAACATCTGTCTGGGAGGAATTGATGTACCGCATTGTTTTCTGTTCTGTTTTCATTTCACTTTGACGTACTGCCAACATCCTTCACGATTCTTTGTCTTTCCATCAAACTTTATTTACTTCACAGTAATTGTGTGGATTGGTTCACTGCCGTTTCTGTCATAATATCCATCCTTTTGTTTCTCCTATGAGCTCCTGGACCAACAATGCTTTTAATTCAGTGCTCTGCATCATCCACCGACACCCTATGATTGTGGAATTTTAGGTCCCAGGTGGCTACAATGGTCTCATGCACCCCTGTTTTGTCACTGGTAACTACATATATTGCTGAGGAGAAGGCAGACTATTTCCCACTGATCCTATGTGTAGTTTCAAGATGCATTCTTCGATAATGTTCCAGGTAGTGATTACTAATGGTTTAGAATTGGCACAGCAGACGAAACCTACTTGCCTTCCCTAGCCCAAAGCTGGGTCAGTTTTATGATAGATTCTCAGCACCCTTAAGTGAGTAAAACAACCTCTCCTTTGGGAAAGTTTAAATGTTATTGGTAAGTGACCTTTAATGGCCTGAACAAGATTCTAAGTGTCATCTAAGAATTCTCTCTCCCATTCCTGAAGTCATTTTGAAAGCTACAAATCCCCTCCATCCTTTACGGACTTGTTCAAAGAAGGAAACATTAGACATACAAGCCCTTATGTGGCATTCACTTCACATTTTTTAAGCCATGGTTCCAAAACTCAATAAATACTTTTATTTTGAAGTAAACTTTATCTAGGAATAATAGTTATAGTGTATAAAATCTTGTGAGGAGCTTGATGAATCAGTATAAAATGAACATACCTGTGCAGCCAATCCCCCATGAGAAATAAATATAATTTAGCACCCCTAAAGTCCCCTATGCCCTTCCAAATCCCATCTTTCTACCTAAAAGCAACGACTGTCCTGACTTTGAATGCCACAGACAAATTCTGAACTGGATGTCAGAGAAATGACATGGGATTTACTCTTTCATGTGCCTGGCTGCTTTTGCTCGTTATTCTAATATAATCCACGCTACTACATAGAGTGGCCATTTGTTCTTCATTTCTACATGCTGCTATATGCTTATCTCACAGTGCGTTTATCCATTCTAGTGCTGATAGACAGTTGGCTTATTCCCAGGCCCTGACTACCATGAATAATGCTTCGAATAACCCTGTTGTGCCTACCTTCTGTTGCACACATGATCACATTTATAAACAGAGTAAACCACTTCAGCTGGGGTGGATAGCTCCAACTTTCGTGACAAGTGAGCACATGATTTCAAATTTGTTGTGGGGGAGTCCTTTCTTAATCTCAGTTTTTTTGTCACACTTTTAGTTATCTGTGACCAACTGTGGGTGTAAAAATAAATGGAAAATTTTCAGAAATAAATAATTCCTAAGTTGAAACTTTCATAACAGCGTAGTGTTTAATTATTCTGCTCTTGTTTGGTTGCTGTTAATCTCTCACTGTGCCTAATTCATAGATTAAACTTTGCCATAGTATGTATGTTTGGGAAAAATCAAGACTTAGTGCTGACATCCAAAGTGTGGGCATCACCTTTACATGAACCCCCAGGATACAGGGGGACTGAAGTGGAGGAGGGAATCAGGTGTCCCACATCCTTATGAGCACCTGGTATTTTTCCATGTGTTTAACATCTTATGCAAAGAATTTGTTCAAGTTCTCCACCCATCTTTGTTTTGGTACTTTTCTTACTAATCTGCATTTCTTCCTACAGTCTGGATATAATCCTCTTATTAGCTCTGTCTTGAAGATATTTTCCTTACACTCTGTGGTTTTTCTTTTCACTTACCATCTAAATTAGTAAATCTTATATTGTATCAGTCTTTTCCTTTACCGTTAGAGAGCTTTTATGTTGATGGAGATATATTCTGTTTTAGAAATTTTGTCTTCCTTGAGATCATTAACTTGTTTTTTTCCAGTTTTTTTCCACATTTAAGCACCTAAGATTTTTCATGTATTATATGAGATAAAATTCAAGATTTGGTGTCAGAGGTCACACACATGGTGTCTCACCAACATGGCTGCCTAAACAAGACCTGAACAATGACATCACCTAGAGGTGTGCCAACATAGAAGGGGAAAGCTTAGAAGCCTCATCAAAGAGTTACAGACAACTAAAGAATGCTGAAAGCAGGAGAAAAAGTCTCCCTGGGGAAAAGAACATGAACTCACTCTCCAATACCAAACGGCCAGCCTTGAAAACATATACATACAAGAAACATTATATAGACTGAGCAGGCTGTATTTATGTATTTAGGAATACACACACACACACACACACACACACACACACACACACACACACGCTTATATATGCAATAACAATTTGAAAAGGCCATGAAAAAGCAGAGGGGATGCATGGGAGGGATTGGAAGGAGGGAAGAAAAGTAGGAAAATTATGTGCTTATGTTATAATCTCGAAAGATTTTTTTTGTTTGTTTTTTTGTTTTTTTTTGAGACAGGGTTTCTCTGTGTAGTTTTGGTGCCTGTTCTGGAACTCACTCTGTAGACCAGGCCGGCCTCAAACTCACAGAGATCCGCCTGCCTCTGCCTCCCGAGTGCTGGGATCAAAGGCGTGCGCCACCGCCATATACAGAAAAATACCAAGATTTGAGAGAGGAAATATCAGCATCTCAGTTGATCCTCAATCATTTATCTAAAACACAGCACTCTTTCCAAAGTGGCATCTTTGTCAGAAACCATTCATATATATCTCAGTGGCTTGTATGCTTATTTGTTTCTTTAGCTTGAAGCAAGCTCTTTATACAGAGATGGCTAGCCTGTTGGTCTAGTGTCCCTTTTTCTGTTACTGTGTTGATGAGACATCCCAACCAAAAGCAACTCAAGGGAGGAAACCTTTAAGCTCACAGGTCACAGTTCATCGTCAAGGGAAGTCTGGTTAAGAACTCAAGCAGGAACTTGAAGCAGCAATCCTGGGGGAACTCTGTCTACTGACTTACTCACAGGCCCATCTTCTTAGCTTTCTTATACAGTCCAGGACCAGCTGCCCAGGGAATAATTCTGCCCACAGTGGGCTGGGCCCTCTGACATCAGTTAACAAGATAATCCACCACAGACGTGCTAACAGGTCAATGTTATCTGGGCAGTCCCTCCACTGAGATTCCCTTCTCGGACGACTCTAGGCTATATTAAGTTGACAGTTCAAGCAAACTAGGACATCTAGTTCTTACTATATAGCTCAGGCTGGCCTCAAACTAGTAGTAATCCTCCTATCTCAGCCTCCTGACTGCTATATGCTGGGTTACAGGTATATGCTATCACACAGGCTCAACAATTCATACATGTGTGGGTTAGTATCTGATCTTGAAATTTTATCTCACTGTCTGTTCATCTACTTTCGTGCTAAAACTTACTTTCGTGATCACTGTACATTGAACTAATATTGAAAAAATGTTAGTATCTACTAACACCAATCCTCCAAATGTGTTCTTTAATATTTTCAAGTTTCTCTTTGGTACTCTATATTTTATATAAATTTTAGAAGTGGAGATCCACATACCCCAAAAAGCCACTGGGATTTTAATGTGGCTTAATTAGAACCCATGGATCAGTTTAAGATGGATAATACTGAGTTTCCAGGCTATGTACATGAAATTCCCCTGATATGTTGATATTATCTTTAATTTCTCTATATAATGCTTTATAGTTTCCTGTTTAGAGTTCTTATAATCTTTCATTAATTTGTTCATAAGTAATTGATTTTTAGTATTATTACAAATGATAACATAGTTAAAATTTTGCTTTATAATTGTGGCTGTTATAAACACATTTCTTTTTCTTTAAAATTAAAAACTATGTTGATGTTTATGAGTGTTTACTTGCATTACGTTTGTGCACCATGTGAGTGCAGTACCCACAGAGGCCAGAATAGAATATCAGATCCCCGGGTGGGTGCTGGGAACCAAATCCAGATCCTCTAGAAAAGCACCCAATGCTCTTAACCTCTGAGCCATCTCTCCAGCCTCTACAATTAGTTTTCTTGGAGTAACATTTTCAGAAATAAACTTGCTGAATTTACTTATTAATTCTTTTTTCTCTTTTTTTTAAATTTCTTCCATTTGTTTGTTTGTTTGTTACAGTGTTTCTCTGTGTAGCCCTGGCTGTCCTGGAACTTGCTCTATAGACCAGGCTGTCCTCGAACTGAGAGATCCACCTGCCTCTGCCTCCCAAGTGCTAGGATTAAAGGTGTGCACCACCGCTGCCCAGTTTTACTTCTTAATTCTAATAGGTACAGGTTCTTAAAAATTACTGCATGCATAATTACATTATCGGTAAAACAAGTGGATTTATTATTTTCTAACTTTACTTTTTTTATCATATTTCAAAGGACAAGAACTCTTAAATACAAGTCTCAAATACAAGAAACACTACCAGATGTCCTTTTTTGTTCATAATTCTGGAGAAAGTTTTCAATACTTACTACTGAGTGTGATATTTTCTGCAGGTATTTTACAGATATCTTGTATCTGAGTAAGAAAATCCCTATTTCTAGTTTTCTGTGATATTTTAAACATTTGTTAAACTTAAACACTGTCCCTGAATCCCTTTAAAGAGTCACGATTTTTCTCCTATAATCAATGTGATGACATTAGCTGTTTTCAAATACTGACTTGCATTCTAGATTATATTCTAATTTGCTGTGATGGATTATCTTTTTTATACATACCAGAATTTGATTTGCTACTTAGTTGACTTTTTTTTGCCTGTATTATGAGAGGCTGGTGTGAAGTTCTCCTTTCTTGCGCTATACCTGTCAAATGTTGATGTTCATATTGTACTGTTTCATTAAACAACTTTGTAAATTCACCCTCTTTGTAGGCTCTGGTTTTTATGGTATTGGCATTGTTTAAGTCAAAAAATATTTACTATGACTTGCTAGTGAAGACAAATGAGCCTGGAATTTTCTTCGACAGATTTTATATTACAGGTGGAATTTCTTTCTCTGGGAGACAGAGTACTATTCTCACTTCTCTTTCTTCTTGTGTCAGCTTTCTAAGATTTCCCAAGACATTGTCCATTTCAACTAACATTTCAAATGTATGGGCATCAAGTTGTCCACAATGTCCTTGTTGTTAAATATCCACAAGATTTGAAATTATGTACCATTTTTTATCTCTCAGCTTTGTTATTTACACTTTCTCTATCTTGATCAAATTCTACAGTGGCATATCCATTTTATTATCTCTGACTTTGTTGAATCTCTATATGATATATTTTATCATACATTTAATTCTTTTTCAGTCATATTTTGTTTTCTCCTGGCTTTTTGAATAATCACTGCTTTTCAGCCTTTCAATTATATGAATTTAAAATTCTCTACACAGAATTAACTTGAGCTTACAAGTATAGATATATTGTGTATCCACTATTACTCTATCATTTCACTTTTTAATATCTTTATTCAAGCTATCTCTCTTGGTGGGAGTGGTAGCTTATATCTATAACCCCAACACTTGGGAGGCTGAGGCAGGGCGATTGCAATGAGTTCAAGGTCAACCTGGGTTACAAAGTAAGACTTCCTCAAAAAAGAGAAGAGAAGGAGAAATCTGTTAGCAGTTGAGAGTCTTTTTAATTCAGTTTGACAACCTTTTAATTGGAAAATTTGTTACTTTATCTTCAGTGTGATCATTGATATATATGAATTTATGGGTTCTGTATAATTATTTCATATTATATGATTTTTTTTCTCATTTCTTCCCACTTGGGAGTATGAGTTATTTTTACTAGTTTGAGCATTTAATTATTATTATCTTAGTAATTATCCTAAAATTCATGAGTGTCTTTGTTAAAATGTAGTATCTTGGTACTTTTGTTAATTCTTCATATCCTAAGAATGTAGACCTCTTATTTCATTCATCACAATCTCATGGGTTTTTAAGATTTATTTTTTTAACTTGTGTGTGTGTGTGTGTGTGTGTGTGTGTGTGTGTGTGTGTTCACTTGAGTGCAGGTATCCATGAAGGTCAGAGACATCAGATTCTCTGGGGCTTGAGTTATAGGCTCATGTCCTCTGCAAGAGCACTACATGCTCTTAACCACTGAGCAATCCCTCCAGTCTCAGGTTTAAATTTTTAATTGCTGCATAAAATTACATATGATTATGGGTTATCGTGTGATATTTTAAAGTTTTTATCCTTTGCTTTTTGTGTATTTTATGTGTATCAGTGTTTTGCCTGCATGTATATCTGTACAGCATGTGTGTGTACTGACTGGAAGGGCTGGGAGAGGGTGTTGGACCCCCTGGGACTGGAGTTACAAGTTGTGAGCTGCCTTGTGGGTGCTGGGAATCGAACCCAGCTTCTCTGCCAAAGCAGCCAGTTCTTTTAACCATTGAGTCACCTCTCCAGCCCCCTTCTTATGAACTCCTAACTTGCCGTATAGAGCTCAAATAAGTAACCAATGCCTAATCAAGACACTGTTTTCATTTTGATTTACCGCAATATTTGTTCTTTCAATTGTTCATTTCTCCTGCATCTTCCTGCTTCAATTTAGGATCATTTTGGTTTTGCCCAACAATCTCTCTCTAGTGTTTCATCTAGTGTAAATTTGATGTTGATGAGTTCTCTGGATTTCTAGTTCTACAGTCTTTATTTCTCCTTTATTTGAAAGCTAACTTGATTTAGAATTTTAGGCTGTTACTTCTTTCTGTTGATAAATCAGCACTTTATCTTGTTGTATCTCTGAAGATAATGTGGTTTTGCCCATCTTCTTTATATATATATTATCTACGTGTTCCAGTGATTTTTATCCTAAGATTCTTAAGTAAAATTGTCTTTGTATTCATCATAATTGACATTCAAAATTGTTGTTGTTGTTTTTTCGAGATAGGGTTTCTCTGTGTAGTTTTGGTGCCTGTCCTGGATCTCGCTCTGTAGACCAGCCTGGCCTCGAACTCAGAGATCCGCCTGGCTCTACCCCCGAGTGCTGGGATTAAAGGCATGCACCACCAATGCCCGGCTTTCGAAATACTTTTTAATCTATGGCTTCATATCTATCTAAGTCAATTTAGACTGCTATAATAAAATACTATGGACAGATAGGTTAAACCACAAACATTTATCTTCTGAGTTCTGGAGGCTGGAAAATCCAAGGTCAGGGTGCTGCCAGCCCCAGTATCTGGTGAGAGGGCTCTTTCTGGTTCGCAGATACCATCTTTTCACTATATGATAGAGAGAGAGGAAAGAAACTCTTCCACCTCTTCTTATAAGGTATTATTAATCCCCTGCTAAGAGTCCACCTCATACCCAAAGGCCTTGTTGGGTGTCTTTCCCTGGAGGAAACTTGCACAAATGTCTATTCACCCCAAATAGGGCACCAAAGACAGACCAATGATTCCACTCAAGTCTAACTCAATGATCCAAAGAGTTTATTAGGATTAATTACAGGAGTGTGGGTGAGGGCTTATAGATAGGGGTGCAGAAGACTCTCAAAGGCAGCTGCATCGCTGAAAAGCCTACCCCTGCTTATATAAGCCCTCACTGCTTTTTTAACCACAGGGAGGTTCTCTGTGAATTTTCTTAGTTTCAGGAGCTTCCTGAGACCTGTAAGTTTTGTTTGCTTCCTGCATCTTCAGAAGTCCCTTTCCAGGAGGGAATCTCCAATTCAGAGGGAAGAGCTACACACAACAGGCCCCATCACCAAATGCTATCACACTGAGAACTGGTGTTTCAACATACAAATTGGGGCGGTGGGGGGAGTGCACACAACTGTTCAATCCACAGTGGTATCTTCGGTGTCAGAAAACTCCTGATAGCAATACTACTTACATCTCATTCTCTCTTTGTCTCATCACTTGGGATTCCATCTTAGACTACAGAAAAATCATATCTCACAGGTACTTACAAATACGAGCAACAGAATGCTGAAATGACTGTATGAAGTTCCTCAAGTCTTTTTATCTCTGAGTTCAACTTTTTCTTCTGACCATTTAGGTCACCAACTCTCTTTATCTGTATTAAACTGCTATTAAACCCTGACTTGATTATCTTTTCTTAAATACAATCTGCTCCCACATTAAAAATTATTTTTTTTAGGGCTAATGAGAGGGCTCAGTGGTTAAGAGTGCTAGCTGCTCTTCCAGAGGTCCTGAGTTCAATTCCCAGCAACCACAGAGTGGCTCACAACCATCTGTAATGAGATCCAATGCCCTCCTCTGGTGAGCAGAGGAACATACAGACAGAGCACTCATATACATACATACATACATACATTTTTTAAAATTATTTTTTGTGTGTGTACAGGTGTGTAGGTGTTTATATGTGTGCAGTGTGTGTGGAGGCCAGAGGTAAACCTTAGGTGTTGTTTCTCAGGAGTCACCCACTTTGTTTTCTGAGACAGAATCTTTCAGCGGGACCCAGAGCTCACTCAGTAGGCTAGTCTGGATAGCCAACAAGCCCCAGAAGTCTCCTTGTCTCTGTCTCCCCAGCACTGAGATTACAGGTGCATGGCCACTGTACTCAAGTTTTTACAATGGTGCTGAGGAACTGCATTCAGGTCCTAATGCTTAGGTGAGGCCTCTCCATCTCAATCTTTCATAGCCTGAAAGAACTGCCACCACTGTCCTTTCGTGATTCTGTAAGGTTCCGTGGGTACAGCTTGTCTTTGTGCTACCATATGGCATTATCTAGGGTAGATGATCTAGGGTGAGAGGATCCAATGTGGCTTCACCCACCTGGCTGGCACCTCAAATGGGAACATGGTAAGAGTTGGGAACTGATCAGGTTTCTCTCTCCTCACTCTATCACTTTGTCTGTTCAGTATTTTATTCATCATCGATTCTGGCTTCCTTGCTATTGCTGTGACAGAACACTCTGACCAAAAGCAACTTAGGGAGCAAAACATTCCTTGGACTTACCCTTCCAGGTCACAGTCCATCACTGAGGGAAGTCGGGGCAAGAACTCAAGCAAGAATTTGAAGCAGAAACCATGAAGGAATGCTGCTTGCTGATGTGATGGCAGGCTTATGCTTAATTAGCTTTCTTATATGTCCCAGAACCATCTGCCGGGGAAATGTTGCCACCCACTGCGGGCTCCCGACACACACATCAAGTAACAGTCAAGACAACCCCCCACAGACATGCCCCCAGGCCAATCTGATCTTGCAATCCATCAACTGAGACTCTTTTTTCAGGTGACTGACTAGGCTGTGTCAAGCTGACAGTTTAAGCTATCTAGGACACCATCTCTCTCCATGTACCCCACTCCCTCTCCACACCAACAAAATATTCACAATTCTTGACATGGTATTGGGTCTCTAAGAGGATTAAAAATGAAAGCACTAAGCCTCTGAGTGCCTGAGCCTGGAACTATCAAAACACCATTTCCTTTACATCCTTCATTCCACATCCCCTCGAGATACTCAGAGTCCTCCCCAGAATCCTGCAGCACTACTTTGGTGGCTCTGCATCCATCAGTCTTTGCTCTCTGTGGTCCTGGGTCTCTAGAAAATGACTGGGCACACCATTATTCAACAAATATTCGCTGAATAAGTGAAGGAATGGATACTCATATTGGTCTAATGCTTTCTTCAGCAACATGCACACGCACATGAGAACAATACTAACAAAAATGACAGGCAATTGTGTAGATTCTTTGAGCATTTAATGTGCTCTACATCTTGAATCTCTTCTGCAACTAATTCATTAAACGTATCCACTTTCTTCCTCAGTCTGGAGCAGGACGCTGAAGGAAGAAGAGTGGAAATGACCTCAATGAAACAGGTTTTACTCAGACTCAGAATTCCCAAGATCTGCCGTCATCTCAGGCAGTCCGAGCGGCATCATGCATAGGCTTTTCCTATGCCCTAGATTATTATGAGGGCGCCCTCTGCTTCTCAGCCTGCTGGCCTCCGGGTGGTTGCTTCTGCTACCCATCGCCACTCCGTTAATGCTGCCTGACCCCTGATCTCTCCAGTTCCAGCCCTTGTAGACTCTACCGTGCCTCCTGCTGCCGGACGCCGCCAAAGCACACTTGATGAGGGAGTTCTCTCATAGCAGTTTGCCACGACTTTCAAGATGTCAGCGTCCAGAAGCCCGTTCTTTCTCAAGCAGGGTAAGATCTTGGGACTGAGTTGCAGGCATTTAAGAGATGCTTCAAGGAGCAAAATCAGTTGAAATGGACTTAGGCAAGGTCACAAGTGCTCTCGTCTAACATAGTGATTGTGTATGTTAGATTAGGCCCACCTTTCCCAGAATCCCTTTTCAGTTACTTTCAACCCTTGCCATGGGTTGAAATTATTAAATTGATAAGCAGTTACTGTGTGCTCAGCACTGTCTAAATTATATATATTATATAAATTATATATATATATATATATATTCATTCCACTTCGCACGTAATTTCAAGGAAAAGAACAGATTTGGGGCAATTGGAAAAGGTGAATTTAGGGGCAGGATGTGAAGGAACGACAGGAACTTTATCGGATGCTAAGTTAAGATACGAAGTGGAAGGTGAAAGCAAGACCAGTTCAACAAAGCACATGGACCGAGATGAGTGATATAGGACGGCAAAAGTAAACATGGAGCCAGGGGCAGAGAGAACCATCAGCCAGGGGGATCTGAGAATACTGAAATTAAAAGCGATCAAAGAAGATGATACTATTACAATTTTTAAGCAGATTTCCCTCCACATTTCAGAAATAAAATGAATGTGGTTTTGTTGTTGTTTCTAGATGTGGTCTCACATCACCCGGGTTGGCCTCACACTCGTTTTGTACCCGAGGCTGGCTTTAAACTTTTGATTCTCCTGCCTCTACCTCACAAGTGCTAATCTAACAAACAGACCAACTTCTGGGACCACACTGGCTAAATAAATATATCAGGTTCTTTTCGTATAGTGCTAATGAGACCTCTAAAGGGTTTCATATTATCTGTTATATACTTGAATAAAGCATGTCCACAGCACCAGTCCTTTGTACAAAGTGGAGAGACCAGTCAGGCTGTCAGTGAGAGCTGCAGGGCAGTGTTTCCTCCCCAGCAGGTCTGCATGCAGCCTGGCTGCAGACACAGACAGGCTCTTAGCCAGGCACATTGTGGCAGTCCTGATGATCATCCAAAGACAACCCATAAGGGGATTCCCTGCTCTTGTGTTACTAAGTCTGGCTTGGTTAGGGCATGAGACTAGGACCAATGATACGTGCTGAGCAGTAAGGCCAGGCTCAATTGAAAACAAGACACCAAAAGACCGGGAGAAATGTCTGCCTTCTCAAAATAACCAAAGTCCTGTCAGTTACCCCCTTTGACATGGCCTCGAACCGCGTGGCTAGTTGTTTCCCCGTTTACAAACTCCAGTTTGTCCTGTCTTTACAAGCTGCCCAAACACCACACAGCACAGCCCTCCTCCCTGCCTTCTTACTGACTTTTCTCCACCGGTGTTTACTTAGTATTTATCAGAACCCGATGTATTTAGTTAAGGAGAACGAGCTGGCTGCACTTTCTGCGTCCACATTTTTGCCTCTGACGCACCTCCAGTCACCACTCTGGTTTCTTTCCACGTCTATTCAGACAGTTCCCAAAAGGTCACCAATGACTTCCCAGTCAGCACAATGAATGGGCCCACCTCCTCCAGCAGCTCACTTATCCTCTCTCTGCCACCTACCTAGACATTTCCTTTCGTCTAGAAATGCTTCAACTTTCTGGATCCTGTGACACGGAACGTTTTTTTGTTTTTTGTTTTTTTTTTTTCTACTTGTTCCTAAACTTTTGGTGAGCTGTCTCCAACTTGGCAATTGCTCTCTCGTTCTACACGCTCCTGGACCATGCCATAGCTTCGATCACCACCTGCATATTGATATCATTCGAATCTCTACACTCTGCCTTCACCAACAGCCCCTAAACATGACCCACAGAAATCTCAACACCCCCAAACTCATTCATGGTCTTATCTGCTAACCTGCCTATTCTTCACAGACTTCCTAACCTTTCGCAGTGCTGAAAACCCTGTTATTTAATCTAGAAACCAAGGAATCATATTTTAGTCACCATTCCTCCTACCTACTTGCCACTCGTGAGTCAGCAAGATGTCTGAGACCATGTCTTCTCTCTCCTGGTGAAAGTCCCTCAGTGAGGGTCCTGGCTCCAGCCTCACCCTCAGATCCACCTCTATACTGGCCACTGGAGTACTCTGTCTAAACCAGCTGTGACCATGTTACTTCCCAGCTTCGCTTCCTTCCACAGCTTTCACACTGATAACTTCTCTCAACTCTCTCCTCTACTGATGACCACCCTGAGCCCACTGGCAGACCGGATCACTCCGGCTTCGGACAGTTAGGGCTTCGGTGGCCTGTCAAGAGATGTGGCTTTGACATGAGGATCTACAGGTACCTATGATGGGTGTGACATGATTTCTAGAAGTGAAAAGCACATCATCAGGCCACCACAGCCAAGGCAAAAGACCTAGACTACTTTGCAGCCGAAGAGAAGGTGAGCCTATAGAAAAGGTGAGGGGTGGAGGGATGGGAGAATTAAGAGATACAGAAAGGAAATGCACTAGTAAAGAAACGGCCAGGTGAACAAAGTAACCACTCCACAAGAAAGTCTACAGACTCCACGGCCTGGTCACTGGAAGCTCAGCCCTGGAAGCCTGCGGTAAAACAGTTCTATAGCGCAAACGAGGGAAGCAGATGCTGGGAAAAGCCACCTTCTGTAGCGGGGAGATATGGCAAAGAGGGAAGTCCACAAACCAGAACGGCCCTCTAAACTAGGTGCAGGCCACAGCCGCACCAGCGGACCTTTTAAAGAAGGCGCGTTCATGGTGATGGAAGAGGCAACATCCATTCATTCATCAGGCAAATTCAGAAAAACAGGGAATTATTTTATTTATCTCTCACAAAAGAGGATGTTATAAAGATTCTCGCTCCCAAAATGCCTTTGAGAGCAGTCAGCTGGTTTCCAAATAAGACAACGGTGAATGCACACATTTGTTCTAGACCTACTGACCTGTGTTAAGAAACCACCAGAAGCTGCTATCCAGCATGTTGCCAGGATCGAAAACAAGTGACTTGTCAGGCTAAGTCCTTTCCCCCACCTCCCAACGGCTGGTCCATGAAGTCCCCACATAGAGAAGCATAACGGCTATAGGCGTTGGACCACAGGTCCATGTTCAAAACCCGACTGTGCCATCCTGTCGGTGAGGACTGGCCTTGACACCAGTGAAGCAGCTCGCCCTAGGTGGCTCACACTGCATTGTTAAAAGGCAGACCTGGGGCAAAATCCTAAAGGAGGTCACCAGCTCTTTCCAGCAGCCTAGTGACCAGGCAGAGAGTCCCCTGCGCAGCCATCCCCATGCCTGGGGCGCCTTTGTCCCCTCCACCCCCACCACTCACCAGAGAGCACCCGCAGAAGTGGCCCGTGGGTGGGGGACAGCCAGGAGGGGGGGGGGTGCAGTCCGTGGGGGGTGGGCGCGGGCAGGAGGGAAGAGGGGAGGCCGGGTAGTGATTGGCTGGGCTATGCCAGGCAGCTCCCGGCCAAGAACAAAAGAGAGCAGGCAGCGGGCGTCCTCGGAGTAGGCGCTCCCACCCGCCGGGCACCGGCTTCGCTGCTGCTGCTGCTGCTGCTGCTGCTGCTGCTGCTGCTGCTGCTGCTGGAGGACGCGCCCACCAGCAGCCCGCCGAGCCAGCCGGGGCGGCGCGCGCGGTTTCTCCGCGAAAGCCGGCCGTGCACCTAGGAATTAACCGGCCGGCGCGCAAGGGGAGGGAAGCGGGGCGGGCGAGGGCGGGAGGGGGGGGGGATGCTGAGCGCGCGCGAGAACAATAATAAGATCGTGTTTGCGGTCGCTGCCCGAGGAGGAATTCGGAGGAGGCGCGAGGCCCGGAGCTCGCACGGAACCCAGAAAGCTCGGCGGGGAAGCGGCGACGCGGCTCCTGAGAGCTGCACGCGGCGGCGGTAGCGGCGGCGGCGGCGGCGGCAGCAGGACTCGGCGCGGCCGGACGCGTGCTCCCCTCCCCCGCAGCCGGGCGGGGATCTGCCGGGGCCTG
>CABHPP010130928.1:25231-36500 GCA_902168425.1 Peromyscus attwateri | reverse complement strand
GTGGCACACGCCTTTTATCCCAGCACTCAGGAGGCAGAGCCAGGAGGATCTCTGTGAGTTCAAGGCCAGCCTGGGCTACAGGGTGAGTTCCAGGAAAGGCTCCAAAGCTACACAGAGAAACCATGTCTCAAAAAATAAATAAATAAATAAATAAATAAATAAAATAAAATAAATTTAAAAGAAAACTGGGCATGGGGGCACATGCTTAGAATCCCAGCACTAAGGAGGTAGAGACAGGAGACTCACTGGGGCTTGTTGGCCAGCTATCATAGACTAATTGATAAGTTCAGGCCAGTGAGCAGTGAGAAACCCTGGTCAAAGACAAAGATAGACAGTTCCTAGGAACAACACCTGAGGCTGACTTCTGGCCTAAACACACACACACACACACACACACACACACACACACACACACTTGTATTGATTTCATAAGTTTTATTTATGTGTGTGTGTGTGTGTGTGTGTGTGTGTGTGTGTGTGTGTGTATACACACATATGTGTGCTGATATCCAAAGTAGGAAGAGGCATCAGATCCCTCTGGAGCCAGAGTTACAGCAGCTATGAGTCACCCCATGTGAGTGCTGGGCACCAAACTCGGTCTTCTGGGAGAACAGCAAGTGCTCATAACCACTAAGCCATCTCTCCAGCCCCTACTTTTTGTCTCTTTATTGCTGATATCCACCCACTAAATGGCTTTTGATCAGGGGCAGCAGCAGGTGTCTGTAACCTCAGTGCTGGGTGCAGAAACAGGTGGATCCCTGAGCTCACTGGCCAGTCAGCCTAGATGAAATGACAAGTTTCCAACCAGAGAGACCTGATCTCAAAAACAAAAAAAAAAGTAGAAAAAAAAAAAAAAAAAAAAAAACAACTGTCTGAGTCAATCTCTGGCCTCCTCACCTCCTCATATACATGCACAGGTAAGCACACCTTCCCATATTTACACACACACACACACACACACACACACACACACACTACATATATACACAACACAGAGGGGAGGGTGGAGAAGAAGGAGAGAGATTTTGAGGTCATGGGATAAGTTGCAAGCTACATTTTAAAATCAGTATAAGATGGGCATGGTAATGTATATCTTTAATCCCAGCACTTAGGAGGCAGAGGCAGGCAGATCTCTGTGAGTTCCAGGTCAGCCAGGGCTGTACAGTAAGGCTCTGTCTCTAAATAAATACATAAATAAAATTATATATATATAATATCAATGAATAAAATCAGCAATATAAAGCTGTGGAGTGTGTGGTAGCACATGCCTGTATCCCAGCATTTGGGATCTGGAGGCAGGAAGATGAGTGGTTCAAGGCCAGCCTCAGCCATACAATAAGTTCCAAGCCAGCCAGAGCTTCACAAAGCCAACATGCTTCATGAGATGCTGTCTCGAACAACATTTCAAACCCAGCAGTATAAGCAGATATTTCTGGAAACTAACCCTATTGTCTCAGACCATCAAGTCTCCTGGCTATGGGTGACTGCTCCAATACTATGCCAAGTCAGTGGCATCCCTTTCCCGGAAATTTGAAATAGCAGCTGAGAGATTTGTCTTTCTCTAGGCAAATGCCATAGTTAATATTTAAAAATTAGGAGCTGGCGCACAGGTCTGTGTTGCTCTTACTCGAGAAGCTGAGGCAGGAGAAGGGTGAGCTGAAGGCCAGCCTGGCCTATGCAGTCAGAGCCTGAAGAAAGGTGGGAAGAAAGGAAGGAGCAGAGGAACTGTCCACAAACATGCTTTTCTACCACAGGGGCTGAAAAAAATGTAGAAAACCAGATTTCAGAGAAAACAGAAAGAGAGCATAAAGAAAAGGGGTGTGCAGACAGAGACAGCACCAGCCTGTCCCAGCATTCTCTTGGGTCAGTTGCATTTGTGCCTTCAAATCCAATGTATTATTTCCAGATCTTTGGAATGAAGTGTCCTTCTCTTTAAAGATGTGCTTGCTTTTAATTACATGCATGTGTGCTGCAGGAATGGACGTGTGTGTGTGTTTGAATGCAGGTGCCCTCAGAGGCCAGAGGAGGATGCCAGATCCCCTGGAGCTGGAGTCACAGGCAGTTGTGAACTGTGCTGAAAACCAAACCCAGGTCCTTGGCATGGGCAGTGCATGTTTGCTACTTTTGTCTATGTTGCGTTTCTTTAACTGTGAAGCTTTGTTACTGTGCCTGTCTAAAACACCTGATGGTCTGATAAAGAACTGAACAGCCAATGGCAAGGCAGGAGAAAGGATAGGCGGGGCTGGCAGGCAGAATATACAGAAAGAGGAAACTGGGAAGAAGAGAAAGAAGTATCCAGAGAAGGAGGAGGACTTCTGGGGCCAGCCACCCAGCTACACAGCAAGCCTCGGAGTAAGAGAAAGATTTACAGAAGTAAGAGAATAGGAAAAGCCCAGAGGTAAAAAATAGATGGGCTAATTTAAAGTTAAGGAAAGCTGGCAAGAAACAAGCCAAGCTAAGGCTGAACATTTATAATAAGAATAAATCTCTGTGTGTGATTTATTTGGGAGCTGGGTAGCGGGCCCCCCAAAAGAGTAAAAAACAAACAACAACACATGTTCTTAACCACTGAACAATCTCTCCAGCCTCTAAAGGGTACCTTTCACTTGACTAGCTCAATTAGGTGACTTTCTGTTATTGTGACCAATATCATGTTAGTTTTATATGACTATCATAGCAAATTCCTATAGCTCAGTGACAATACACATTTACGATCTTGCAATTCTATAGGCCAGAAGTCCAACCCAGTCTCACTGAGCTGTAGTCCCTGTCAGCAGGGCTGTACTACTTTCCAGAGCTCTCAGAGAACTTCTGTTTCATTGCTCTACCCAGTTCTAGAGGCCGGACAGTCTCTGTCTCCCAGTTCTCCCCCATCTTCAAAGTCAGAAATATTTTGACCACACTTCTAAGATTTTGTTGGCCTCTAATTCCATCTGGGGAGGGGTCTAGGCTCTGCAGGACCCATGTGAGGGCTGGGGACAATAACTCAGCAATAGAGAACCTGCCTAGCATGTGTAAGGCCCTGGGTTCAGTCCCAGGACTACAAAATAAATAAACAACCCATGTGATTAGACTAGGTCCACCCCAAAGTTCACAATAATCCCCCACTTCTATAAAGAAACAGCTATGGGTAGAGAACCCTTGCCACACTTAATACAATCACTCTATGCCCCACATAGGAAGGTCAATGCAAGAAACTTAAAGGCACACCTTATCCCTATGAAGAGGGAAAACCATGAGATCAATCTCATCTCCCTTTTTACCATGGCTTCCAGGAAGACAGGGCTCAAATTTGCAGCTCAGTTTTGATAATTTGATTAAACGTCACAGCTCACATGCCTACAACTCTCTTTTATGCTCTTCCATGTTTCCCTCATTCTGACTTTGACTTTTTTATTGTCTATTGTACTGATTTTTATTTTAAACTACTCAAAACACTTTTCACTTGCTGTTTGTTCTGCCTCTAAGGCTCTGCTCCCATAGCTCCCCAAGGATGCTTCCCTCTCATAATTCAGACAGTTCAGTTGCCTCCTCCTCAGAAAGCCCTCCCAGATCTCCTCTCTAAAGGGTTCCTACCCCCCAGTCCCCTTGCCCCATTTCGTGATCTTCCAGCACAAGCACCATCTGGAGTGGTAGAACCTAACAGAAATCAAAACCAAGTCTCATTAGGAAAAAGTTAAATTTTGAATTACATAATTTTTAAACAAATTCCCATTCAAAAAATCTTAATACAACATAATCTAAACACCTCTGAATTTGTCTTAGAGAATAGAGAAACTGAGTGATTTGTGTGTGTGTGTGTGTGTGTGTGTGTGTGTGTGTGTGTGTGTGTGTGATATAGAGTCTTTTAACTATTTTTCTGTTTGTTCAATGCTGGGGGTATTTAGAACTTTGCTAAAATATTTTGAATAACAGATAAAATTTAATGTCTAATCAAGTGGGCCCGGTGACACAGGTTTCTAATCTCTGCACTTGGGAGGATGAGGCAGTAGGATCGAGAGTTCAAGGCCAGCATCAATTACATAGTGAGTTTTCTTTCTGCCCTTTTACAAGTGGCAAGATACTAAGGACCTGGCCTCTCTGGCTTTTGCCTCTTTCAGTGCCTTGGAGAGCCTTAGCCCAGCTATAAAAACAAACACACAAAAAATCACTATTGCTTTAGTAATAGAAGGAAGGGAGAAAGGAAGGACTGTTTTTATAGGGTATGGTGAAATATAGATGGATAGGTAAGTACATGGATCAATAGATTGATAACTAGACAAATATTCATTTCCAATGTGCAAATGTCACTAACATTTATAGAGAGAAACCAGTGAATCAACACAGGAAAGTGATGCACTCTCGTGTCTGCAAAATACAGAGACACTGGACCTTCTTAGGAAACCCTTGATGTTATGCCAGACAAAAACATTTTTCAGAGTATTCAAGTAGCTAGAGGCAGCCACATGAAATACTGTGACTAGTTTCCGGAGCTGAGGTCCTCAGTTCTCGGGGAGGTGAAGCATTACAACACCATGACCATTAGCACTACAAACTCTAGACACCGCCAAGGACCTCACTCAAGTCCAGGGGTCACTTCAACACCACAATGTGCTGTCCTCCTGTTCTGTAGTTATTAATGTAACCACTGGCAGCAAGTGTTATTTGCTGTTTACTTAAACACTCCAGGGTAATGTCAGGTACCATGGAGTATCAAATTGCTGGCATGAGAGGAGTCAGAATTGAAGCGTGTCGACATAAAAAAAAAAAACACAGAAGCAACGGGCACAGCTTGTTCCAGCCTTTGTTGACCCTGCTGATAAAAGCACCAGAGTTTGGGTGCTGTCTTAGGGTTTCCATTGCTGTGACAAAACACCATGACCAAAAAGCAAGGCGGGGAGGAAAGTGTTCATTCAGCTTACGCTTCCACATTGCTGTTCATATTAAAGGAAGTCAGCATAGAAACTCAAACAGGGCAGGATCCCTGAGGCAGGAGCTGATGTAGAGGCCATGGAGGGGTGCTGCTTACTGGCTTGCTCCCCGTGACTTGCTCAGCTTGCTTTCTTATAGAACCCAGGACCACCAGCCCAGGGAACCACCCGCCATGGGCTGGACCCTCCCCTGTTGATCACTAAATGAGAAAATGCCTTACAGCTATATCTCATGGAGACTATTTCCTCAACTGAGGCTCCTTCCTCTCTGATGACTCTAGCTTGTGTCAAGTTGACACACAAAATGAGGTAATACAGAGAGGTAGATTTCTGTTTGCTTAAGTCAAGAAACGGTTGGTTTGTGTTATTGTTTTAGAGGTGTGTATGAGAGTGTGTACGTGTGTATGTGTGTGTGTTTAGTTTTTGTTCTTGTTTTATTTGAGATGGAATCTCCTATAGCCCAGACTGACCTCACACTATGAGGTTGTCATTGAACTCCTGACCCTCGTTTCAGCCATCCAAGTATTGAGCCTCTAAAGCCATGCCACCAAACCCAGCTGATTTATGCATTAATTAATTAAATTTTATATTTTCCTCAAAATAGTTTAACACACTGCTAAAGTACTTTTCTGCCCCCAACACTGCACAAAGACAAAACAACAACAAAAAATACTTGAGCCTTTATATCACAAATCACTCAATTTTTCTGTTGCAACAAATTCAGAGAGGTTTAGATTATTTTATGTTCTACTAAGATTTTTTAATTTGTATTTGGAAAATGTGTAACTCAAAATGTAATTTTTCCTAATGAAAGTTTTTCTTATTTCTAGGAGTCTCTTCAGTCTATGTGAGTCTGTCCACTTTTATTTTATAAATAGAGTAGTATCTTATCCTCGAAGCTCAAAGTGAAATAAATATTTGTCCATAAACTCTGTCTCTCTGGTCAGTTTTGAATGTCTGGCCCAGCCTTCTTCATCAGATTAAACCAATGAGATTCAGGTTGGTGCACACTGAGTCCTGGGATGGTCTTGTGTGATTAAGATGACAATGTTCCGAGAAGAGCCACAGAGACAACGCACTGCTAGCTACATTTTAGTCTCTTTTGTTGAAATTGACATCTGATCCTAAAGTCCGTATGAAAATGAAATGAGACCAGACCAGGCAATCATAAGGAGGGGAGGGGGAGAAAGAGGAGGAGGAGGAGGAGGAGGAGGAGGAGGAGGAG
This sequence comes from Peromyscus attwateri, assembly GCA_902168425.1. NCBI lineage: Eukaryota > Metazoa > Chordata > Mammalia > Rodentia > Cricetidae > Peromyscus > Peromyscus attwateri. Next base: position 30,365 of record CABHPP010130928.1, on the reverse strand, counting down.
GAGGAGGAGGAGGGAGAGGAAGAGGGAGATGAAAAGGAGGAGGAGAAAGAAGAAGAAGAGGGGGAAGAAGAAGAGGCAGCAAGCTGGAGGGTTCACACTTCTCAAATTCACAACTAACTGTAAAGCTATAGTCATCAGGACTGAGTCGTGTTGGCACAAAGCCAGACATCCAGGTCAATGAGCGAGAACCTAGAGGTAAATCCATGCATTGTTGTCAATTGATCAAGGTGCAAAGACAATGGAGGAAAGAATCATTTTTTTCATCAGTTGACCCAATAACATCCTTTAGAGTAATTTCTCTCCTCCATCACAGGACCCAGTCTGGAGTCAGATATTGCATTTAGTTGATATATTAATTTGCTTTCTATTGTTGTGATAAAACACTGACCAAAACCAATTTGAGGAGGAAAGGGTTTATTTGGCTTGCATTTCCCTGTCACAGTCCATCACTGAGAGGAGTCAGGGAAGGCGCCAACACAGAGACTATGGAGGAATGCCATTTACTGTCTTGCTTGATTTCTTATACAACCCAAGACCACCTGCCCAGGGGTGGCATCATCCACAGTGGGCTGGACCCTCCCACATCAATCATTAATCAAGAAAATACCCGGCACTCGGGCCAATCTGATAGAGGCAATTCTGAGGGTCCGTTTTCCCTGGGTGACTATAGTTTGAGTCAAATTGACAAAAACTAACCACAGTCATCATGTCTCTTGATCTTCCATTAGGCTGGAACACTTTTCCACCTTTTCTCTGTCCCAAACACCAGGGATAACTTGACGAAAAGAAATGACTCTGTAGTTAAGAGCATGTTCTGCACTTCCAGAGAACCTGAGTTCATTTCCCAGCCTGTAACTGAAGCTCCAGGGAGATCCAAGGCCTCTGGCCTCCTCCAGCATGTGTACACACATACCCACACTTGGACACACGGACACACACACACACACACACACACACACACACACACACGATTAAAAATAGTAAGAATAAAACATTTTTAAAAAAAGAATCCATCCCCTATCTCCTGCCTTCATTTAATACAGTGTTTGTTTTCCTGATGGTACTCTGTGGTCAAATTCAGGCCGTTCATTCTCAGCCACAAGACTGTGAAGGGAACATTACATATTCCTGAGGGTATCAATCACATCTGGATGCACAGCGTGTCCACCTGGTCCTGATTGGTAATGCAATTTTGATCACACAGTCAGAGTGTTACCTGGTTTATCCACTCTGTAATTTTTCCTCCCTCGAAACTAATAAACAGTCGTGGGAAGCCAATTTAAGACTATGCAAATACCCTGCTGCTCATTAGTTTCTCCCTAGAATTACCAAGCACTACTTGCCTTCCGGGAGGATCGAAGGAAGTGCCGTGGGCGCCCTCTACGGGGCTGTCATCACACTGCAACAGGGCTACACACCACGAACTTCGTCACACTTGCCTGTTGTCCGATGCTCAGGAACAATTTCAGTCTCAGACCTTTTGAAAGAAGAGACTACAAGACTCTTGTGTCATGAGGCTGGGTTCTAGTCCAACACTACCATTAACTCATGAAGGCGCCTTGAACAAGTTCTTATGACTTTCGAGTGCCCAGTGCCATCGGAGGTTGGATGACAAGAATGGAGTTACACATTTACACATTACTTTATTCCAATATTTGTTGAGCAACTCTAGACACCCATGAGGGATGATCTACATTTTTTAAAAAAACAAACATCTTCATGACCCCTCTGGGCAAGCAGTTAAGATTTTGAAAGGTAGGGACTGGATAATGGCTCAGCACATAGAAGTACCTATGGCCAAGTCTGACCACCTGGGCTCAACTCCTGAGACCCACATGGAAGAAGGAGAGAACCAACTCCTGAAAGCTGTCTTCTGACCTTCACACACATCACGACATTTGTACGTGCATGTGCGTGCACATACGCATATACGATAAAAGTAATAAATGCCCTGTTTGGAAAGGTAGAATATAGAACAAAAAAAACCATCTTTGATTGAGTAGCGTCCCTCACAGCTCATGGGTTTGAATATTTCGTCCCCAGCTGGTGGTGCTGTTTGGGGAGGTTATGGATCCTTCAGGAGGTGCAGCCTTGCTGGCGGAAGTGTGTCACTGGGGACAGGCTTTAAGAGTTCATAACCTTCCAGTTCCAGTTGCTTGCTCTGTTTTCTCTGTGTGGTTGAAGATTAATTTCTCAGCTTTCTGCTCCCACTCTCACTGTCTGCTGCCATGGCTCTCCCTCCATGATGGACTCTTAATTCTCTGTAGCTATAAGCCAAATATACTCTTCCTTAAGTTGATATTGGTCATGGCATTTATCACAACAAAAAGGACCCAATACCGAGGCCAGGGAAATGGGTCAGTGGTTAAGAGCAGTTGCTGGTCTTAAAGAGGACTAGAGTGTGGTTCCCACGTCCCACATGATGACCCACCACCTTTTATAACTCCAATTCCAAGGGATCTGATGCCATATTCTGACCTCAGAGTCCCAGGCATGTGCATAGTGCACACACATACATGCAGGCAGAACATATATACACATAAAATAAAAAATAAAATGTAAAGACCATTTTAAGAAACTAATATAGCCAGGCGGATCTCTATGAGTTCGAGGCCAGCCTGGGCTACCAAGAGAGTTCCAGGAAAGGTGCAAAGCTACACAGAGAAACCCTGTCTTGAAACACCCCCTCCCCAAAAAAAAGAAACTAATATAACATTCCACACAGTATAGAGGAGGAAGGAGAAGTGGATGGTACTCAGGAGCCACTGGCTAGGGTACTTCAGAAGTCCAGCAAGATCAGTTTCGAAATCTCCTAGTGTGTGGCCGGAATTCTTCATTATTGGGAGACCCCGGTCCCTGAGAATATGTTCACTGGCCGCTTGGCCCTTGGTTCTATCTTCTAAGAGGCTGTTCCTTTCTCAATGCCCCAGCTGATAATGAGGGTAAAGGAACGAGCTGCTTTGGGGACGAGGCCATTTTCACAGTCCTTTGTGGTCATCCGGAGCCACGTGAAGTCTTAAACAGTTACTGCTCTGTTAGTCTCAGGCCAGCTCTCCTCCGGAAGAAAAATGCTCTTCAAAACAAAAGCTCATCCATCTTCTACCTTCTACCCAGACAGCATCCATGCCAAAAGCTCTTTCCCTTTCTTCTTTCTAGTCCCCAGGCTTTGGTAGGAAAGCCATGTCCATCTAAAAGATTTAGTGGGCACTATGCTCTGGTTTTACATTTTCCCTGACATGCTTTAAGCCACTCAATGCTTCAGCAAGGGATTGTATGTCCACACTCAAATCAAGGCTGAATTTTAGCAGACCTTCACTACCCAAAGACTTCTTCGATTTTATCTTTCAGTCTTCAGGGTCAAAGGCAATTCCATTGTCAAACACTATTTTCTCTCAGTTCTGCTTGAAGGCAAGATAATTCTTTTCTGAACCCATGTCTTGATAAACAGAATATTGGGTAACATAGTTCAGTCTTCCCAGTTCTGTCCCAGTGTTCAAAGTCATTAAATATATGACTGCCTTTCACGTTAGCATAGACCACAGTTTACCAGATGTGTCTCCACTGCACAACCTTAGCCACGTCTTTCTAGTCACCAACAACTAATTTGCTACACACCAAAGCCAATACCTTGGATCTTAGGGTTTTGTTATTGGTTTTCCCCGCCCCTAAAGAAAGTCAAATTGCCTGTGCTGTAGGTTAGTTTATGCTATACTAATGGATACCCCTCAATTCTCACAAACTTAACAGAAGTCCGCACTATGCAAAGTCTGCTAGAGATATAGGCAATATTCCAAAGCCTACAGTCTCCACATACAGCCCAGCACAGCAGACTGCTCAAACTTTAGGCACTGGTATATCAATATGCACTTTCATAAATTATCCCAGCTGGGAAAGAGAAAACAAATGAAAACTCAGAAATCAAATATTCTCATCCTATAAATGTATTTCTGGGGCCAAATCAAGTTCATAAACACATCTAAAATAAAGGCTGCAAAGCAGTGCAAACCCAGGCTCTTGGAAGAGGGGAAACGCTGGAATGTTGAAAGGTTCACGTCTACCCTCTGCTGCATGGCAGAGCTTTTTCTTTCTGCCTTTTGCACTCTGTGATTTCAGTGCTGTGTTGTTTGCTATGCTTTTTAGTCACTGGATTGTAGTCTCCAGCTTAGACCTTGCACTGCTGGAAAGTTCTCAGACATGCTCTGCAGCGTTCCTCTCCCACTTCAACAGAAACGCACACACTAAAAGAGCCTTGTTCAACCTTCTGTATCGCTTCACTCCTTATTTTGTGTCCCAGTCCTCATCGGCGCTCCGGTCTGAGCTTTGCTGTTGCTTATGACTATCGCTCAGACTGAGACTCTCCACGTTAACTTGTTGTCAATTCATTTTTTTTTGTTGTTGTTGTTGAGATTAAAATATGGGAAATCATGCAGGGCCTTGGTGGCGCACACCTTTAATTCCAGGGCTTGGAAGTTAGAGGCAGGTGGATCTCTGAGTTCACAGCCAGCCTGGTCTACAGAGTGAGATATAGGACAGTCAACGCTACACAGAAACCCTGTCCCGAAAAAGAAAAAAAAATTTACACACACACACACACACACACACACACACACACACACACACACGGGAAATCTGAGTGTTGTCACATACACATGGTGGGGAGCATTCATTTCTGTCAAGACATTGTGTGCCACAGTGCTAAAGTGACTGAATGCCTTTGGAGTCCAGACCTGGTGTAGAATTCTCAGAGCAGCTGGGCAGTGGTGACACACGCCTTTAATCCCAGCACTTGGGAGGCAGAGGCAGGTGGATCTCTGTGAGTTCGAGGCCAGCCTGGTCTACAGAGCTAGTTCCAGGACAGCTAGGGCTGTTACATTGAGAAACCCTGCCTTTAAAAAAAAAAAAAAAAGATGGCTATATATTTGGGGCTGGAGAGATGGCTCAGTGGTTAAGAGCACTAACTGCTCTTCCAGAGGACCCATGTTCAATTCCCAGCACCCACATGGCAGTTCACACTTGTCTGTAACTCCAAGATCTGACACCCTCACACAAACATACATGCAGGAAGACATATATGCATATAAAATAAGAAAGAAAGAAAAAAAAGAAAGAGAGAGAGAGAGAGAGAGAGAGAGAG
>CABHPP010130928.1:8521-19516 GCA_902168425.1 Peromyscus attwateri | reverse complement strand
TGTTTTGTTTTGTTTTGTTTTGTTTTGTTTTGTTTTGTTTTGTTTTGAGCTCACCAAGGCTGGCTGGCCAGTAAGCTCCAGGAATCCTCTTGTATCCACCCCGGCCACTCTCAGCACTGAGATAACACATACAGGCCACCATGCCCAGCTTTTTCATGGGCGCTGGGATTCAAACTTAGGTCCCTGTGCTCACACAGCAAGCACTGTACCCAGGGAGACACCTCCCGGTCCCTCTGGTTAGCTTCTACAGTGAAGGGTAAGCTGTGCCATTCAAGATTCCTGGGCGGGCGGGCTGGCGGGCGGGCGGGGATCCACCAAAATAGGAAAGGGGTTGCCTTAATTTGCTTTCTGTTGCTGTGATCAAAGACTTACCAAAGCCAACCTACGGAGGAAAGGGATTCCTTGGTTTACGTTTTCCCTTTCACAGTCCATCACTGAGGAGAGGCAGGGCAGGAACTCAGGGAGGAGTGGAGGTAGGAATCCTGGAGGAACGCTGCTTACTGGCTTGTTCAACCTGGCTTGCTCAGCCTGCCTTCTTATACAAACCAGGACCACTTGCCCAGAAGTGGCCCTGCCTGCCCACAATGGGCTAGGTCCCTCCCAATTCAATCTTTAATCACGAAAATGGCCCACAGACATGTCCATAGGACAATCTGATGGAGAAAATTCCTCATTTCAGGTTCTTCTTCCCAAGTGACTCTAGTTTGTGTCAAATGGACAAAAATTAATTAGCACCGGGGTTGAGAGTTCAGCCCAAATGAGTAAGAATCTTTTCATTCACCACAAACTATCCCCACCAAACTGCTGGCAACTTAATGCAGCGTGAGCAAAGAGGACAGTGAGGAATGTCACTCTATGAAGAAGCTTCGTTGTTCCTGTTACATATTCAGTTTGGAGGGTTGCTTGGTTTGGGGGATGTTGTTTGGTTTAGTGTTTGTTTTGAGACAAGGTCTCACTATGTAGCCCAAGGTGGCCTAGAAGGGCCAATCCTCCTGCCTCAGCTTCCTTGGTGCTGGAATTACCACTGCACCAGACACAAAAACTTTCTTGAAGTGTTTTTGCCTGGCAGTGAGAAGCAGGTTCTTATGAATGTGTTTTCCCTAACTCTTCCCTCAGGCCTGCTGCCTGCATTTGGAAGAGGAGGCTGCATTCATGCAGTAAGAGCCGCTGTTCTCTCCCGCTTCTAGAAGGCTTTCTTTAGCCCATGCTCTTACTGCTGTTGGAATCCAGGACCCAAAAGGATATGAAGCACTAAAAAAACCACTCTAGGACAGAACTGCTGGTAAAGGAAAGTGCTATTTTTTATTTGATTTTGAATGTGTGGGTCCATTTAAAATGAACTATGCTACCCTTAAATCCCTTCCTTGTGCCCCTAGCCACGTTGGATCAAATGACCACGTCTAGGAAGGACCTAGGAGGAACGTGTCCAGACACCCGAGAAGTGTGCAGCTTGAGGTGTGGGCATATGGCTCTAGAAACGGCACCACCAATGAAGAGTTTCTCCAAAGCAGTGCAGTTTGGCCTGTAGAGTTTGTTGCCCTGCTTGGTTGGGACTTCTCTAGTTGTTTCCCCACCCCCAGAGTTCCCCTGTTCCTCTGTGGCCTGGACATCAGAGTTAGAATCATAGTTGTTATCCTTAGAGCTGTAGAATCTGAGAGATCCCTAACTTTACAGATGAGGAACTGTACCCAAAGTCACACCGCCCATCATTGACAATGCCAAAATTGAGATTCTCAAACTCTCAAGTCAGAGGTCCTTCTACAATACCTCCAAGAGGGCAGCAACCATCCAGCTGCCTGGATGGAACTCCAGCTCCAGTAACATCTGAAGTAAGCAGATGAGGGATGATCAACACGGATGAGAAAGACCCACAGGAGGGGTCTAGATGAGCTAGGCTCAGCTCAGGTGAGGAACCACAGAACTTCCCAGTCTTCCCTCCCCCAGAAGGTCATTGTGACAGACCCCCACCCTGCCAAGACTCTCTGGGCTGCAGCACTGAATCAGGCATGGAAGCATGCCTTCCCATGGTCCATGGCTCCCTGCTGACTGAGGCAGGTTCCAACTGATACAGATCGTACTGGTGAGCTGTCCACGAGCATGGGAACTCAGTTGAGCCAGATGGCAGATTGCATGCTGCAAAATCCAACCCTCACTTAGGCTGACCGAGGTGGAGCCTCTTAACCAATGGACTGGCTCTCTGTTCTCCTGGGAGCAACAGAGGGAAGGATTCACAGATGCAGAACTCTCTGCAGGTGCTCATGAACAAGATCACCAGAGGAGAAGCAAACCCAGGAAAAAGGGAACAGCTGTGATTCTTCTTGCTTATCCAGACTCTGGAGGAGGAAATGACGACAGCCAGGCACATCCTCTATCTAGGTTTCAAACAAGCTCAGCCTTCGTGGCTGAGATACAGATAATGTAGCAACCTGGAATATCCTAAAAGCTGAGTGAAGGGAGTGCTCATGACGGGAATGGTAGGGGAAGTGAGGTGCTGTGCAGAGTTTGAGACCGTTGAGAAATGAAAGGCATTCATTTCATTTGGCAACTGGGTGGTCACTAGTGCCTCTTATGAAAATCTATAGAGGACTGAAGATGAAGAAGAATCAAAGTAAAATAATCTTTCTGTTGTCTGTTTTTTGAGACAGGGTCTCACTGTGTAGCCCTGGCTGGCCTGGAACTCACTCTGTAGACCAGGCTGGCCTTGAACTCCCAGAAATCCTCTGGTTTCTGCCTCCCAAGTGCTGGGATTAAAGATGTGTGCCACCATGCCCAGCCAAATAGTCTATTTTAAGAGAAAAATGATGGACAGGGAAAAAGGTCTATGACACAGATATGACAGTTTTGTTTTAATCTTGAGATAACTTTGGTAGGCTGTGTAGAGGTAAGCAATGGAGAGAGCCTGCAGAGCCCAGAAAGGGAAAAACAGAGCCTTGGAGGACATATCAGGGCTCAGAAAATACAGAACTAGAAGCACAAGGAAGTAAGTGAGGCAGGGTACACACGCTGGTCAATAGGAAGAAGCGGGGGGAGCCCTTGCCTTAGGAGCGCTCTTCAATGGAACAGATGGTAAGTTAAGTCACTGGATAACAGCAAAGATGAAGGACATATATCAGAAAGAAGAGTAATACCAAGTTCAAGAATTCCCAATCAATACTGAGGCTGTGGCTCTGAGTCTGCCATGCTTAGAAGCCAAAAAGGAACAGAAAGCAGGCTGATGTGAAAAATGGAAAAAGTGGAAGGTAGGGAGGTTAGGAAAGTTCAAGATGCTAATAAGAACCTATGTGCTGGGCCCTGGGTTCATGCTAGGAAGAGGAGGAAATCCTGGAGAAGAATGAAAGTCTGGGAGAGGGGAGAGGGATGTGGTCACGGATCTGGACAAAGGGAATGGGAATGTGCACAGCAGTGAACGGGGCTGGAGAAGGGGGCACAGAAGCAAAGACTCGACCCAGAACTTCACTAAGTGACCAGTGCGGTAAAAGCAGGGGTGCAGCGGAGACCAGCTGCAAAGAGGGGCCTAGATATCAAGAGGCATACAAAGACCTGTGGCAAAACTAGGGATAGGAAGCTGACATTCACTGTGTTTCCAACAATGTCACCACGGAGCAATGTCCAAGGAGGGCCTGGCAGCTGCCATTCAGCAAGGTTTCTACAGCAGGCATGTACCTGTTGCTAGAATTTGGGAGGATCAACCTACCCAAGTTCTGTGAAAGAATGCTTTCCAAGTCCATCCTGTACCATTTTCTGCACTAAAATCCCCTTGTGTCTATGGAAGTCATTCCACTAGCACATTTCTCAGCACAGCAAAAGGAAGTTTCTTGTCTTCTAAGGCTGCACACTGCAGTAGAACAACCAGAACTCACTGCATTTCCATTGCAAGACTTTGTCCGGGACCAAAAAGCCTAACTGACTTTATGATGGGACCATACAGAAATGAGTCACTGCAGGATTCGATAAAAATGCTGAAGAGCCAAAGCGCAAAACTTACTTAGTGAACGAGTGTTTGGTTTTGTTTTAAATTTCTTAAACTTCCAGTTCTGTTTTTTTGCATGCAAAGAAAAAAATTAAGATGACTTTAAAAACTTGGTTCCAGGAAAAATTCCTTGGGCTAGTGAGTGTAGGGAAGGAATGATGGGCCAGGGCCTCACATCCTTGAAGGAAAAGGCACCCCTCTTTCCTATCTGCCCTGCTCACATGCCCAGAGGGAGCCTCTCAGCACAGAGGGGCTCTGTAGTGGAAAGGGAACAGAGGACTGCCTACCACACTTTCAAGATCTCTGAGCCCAGAAGCTGATCCTTGTTCCAACAGGACGCACTCTAGCTACAAGCTGTACCAAGAAAGGGGAAACAAGGCTTTGAGCCAGGCATTTCCACATCATAGGCACAGTCTCCAGCTGGTCCAGGAAAGGCTGTATCAGGTTTCAGGCTATCATAGTGTTCAGTGGCTTTCCAGGACCAAACACCATGAAGTATGGACTATGAGCCACAAAAGGAAAGATGCCCAAAGCAGAATTAGGAAGGTATGAACAGAAGGACCCTCACCAGACCAATCAGAGAAAAAGATGCAAAAATCAAAAAGGAGAAATAGCCAGGGCCCCAACCAAAAAGCTTTGTGAACCTCAGGAGCAAAGCCTGTTTTCAAAGGTTCCGGGACTAGAAATGAACTGAAGATTCAGCTACAGCAGGGTACGGAAGCCCATCTACTAAAGAGAGCTTGGCAGTGCTGCTGAATGGCAAGGCAGTGGGCGGGGCTTCGAAGTGAAGCGGCTCCCTCAGTCCAGTGCAGAAGGGACTGAGTGCTGTTGTTGACCCACAGGGAGAGAAGAAAGTTTTCTGGTAAAAAGAAAATTGCTTCCCAGCAAATGCCCTGTGAATAATCACTTCCTTAAACTGCACCTCTTCGAGAAAACAAAGCCATGGCCTGAGAGTCCCCTGAAATCAGCCATGCCATGCCTCAGGACCAGGCCACTGAGATGCCATCTCCACCAGCAATATAATCAATAGGTCCTTCCTCAAACAAGCCTTTGCCTAGGAAGAAGCTGTCCCTGTATATGTCTCAAAGGCTTCCTCCCAAACACCCTGCCTACACTGTGGAGATCAGTCTACAACATGGCCTGCAGCTCTATTACACAGCTCTAGTCCCATGGCTTCCAGAATGCCTTTCTGCATTCTGTAAGAACTACGACCCTAGAGTTACCTCGGGGTCACTAAAGGACACTGGCTTCTCACCTCTCAATTTCCCCTTCTCTGCCCTTAGCCCAGCTTAGATTCCTATGGGTCACCACTGCCTTCTCCGAGCTCCAACAAAAAGGGTGACAGAGCGTTGGCTGCTTCCGGGCTGTGAGCAGCACGGCCACAGTTCTGATCTTTGGTTGTGTGGAAAAGTAGAGAACTAGAATCTTGGGCAGGAGAAGAGGCCCAGCACACTGCACTGACTGTGGGCTGTTCTTGCCAGGGAACTCTGTACCTTCAGCAGACACCACCTCACACTTCTCCCAAGTAAAACTCAAGATGCAGATGTCTGAATAGAGATGATCAAGGAAGAGCCATCGACACACATAACAGTCACTTCTGAGAAGGTAGGTTCTGAAGTGCTATCAGCCCAGAGTTAGGAAGCTGGCATCTCCTGGATGTGAGTGCAATCTGGTCTTTACACTGCCACCTAGCTCAGGCAAGAGTGCCAAACCCCACACAGCATTTCACAGTGACCACCTAAGTCCTACTCAGGAAAGGGGGCGTAAACAGCAAATACCCTGAAAACCGTTAGAACCCAAATAGGCACCAATTGAGACCTAGGGCCTCGAGAAGCCTCCATTATTCTGCCAGTGGCAGATGTCTCTGTCCCAACAGGACGAGCAAAGGCAAACAGTGACAGTCTTTGGCTGTGCTGGGACAGGGACCACAGGCCTACCATGTATCCAAACCTCGCTTTCTTCCTTGTACCCGCTTCTAAGCCACGAGTTCAGACACACACAGTGCTCCTGAGCCCTGGCTGCTGAGAAGTGAGCAAAGTCTGCTCTCCTCAACTGAGAGAGCTCATAAGGAAGCCAGGTCCTCCTGAGCCTCGAGGCATGGAACCTGTATGTCGGTTACTCTGGCAATGAGGAACACCTCCCTCTGCCCTGTTTTACTGAAATCTTCTTTATGGTGGATGCACTATGGCTCCCAAATAAATGCTAGAGATGCAAATGATGAAGGGAGCGCTATCCGCTCAACAAGACTCATCTCACAGCCACACTCTGAAGAGAATAAGCTGAAGGATGGGGAGGGATGGTCGAGAGGGTGGGACATCGGCCACCAGAGTGCCCCGTCTCCTTCCGGTTCTCACACCTGCGAGATGCTGCTGGCCAGACGAAACGACATTCTCTTTGTCTTTTCATTCTCCTGAGATAAAAGAAAAAAAATTGGAATACTCAAATTTGGATTTATTAAACCAAAGGGGACCAGGGTCAGGATTGGGGTTCCCTAGAGCTGATGTATTCTACCCTGAAATGGAACAGCAGAGCCCACTAAGGGTCCTATATACTCTGCACCAAGTGTTGTAAATAACCAGGGGTTTCTGGAGAGACCTTGGCACATAGGTGGCCAGCAGCACATTTCAGTGGAATTTAACAGAATGGCTGCATGTAGTGGCACATGCCTGTAATCCTAGCACTTGGGGGGAAGAAGTAGGACTGTCCCAAGTTTAAGGCCAGCCTGGTCTCTCTAGTTAGTTCCAATCCAGCCTGGCTATAGAGTAAGACCCTATTTCAAAAAGGAAAGATGGAAAGAGGTATTAAAGGAAGAAGAGGGGGAAGGAAGGGGAGGGCAGAGGAAGGAGGAAGGAGGGAAGGAGGGAAGGAGACTGATCTTTCAGGTCTACACAGATGAGAGAGCCAGCGGTCCTAGAAGTCTCTCTGTTGCAAGCAAGCCCTCTTCTTCCTTCCTATAGCCAGGAGCTTAAAGAGTCCCTTCTTTTTTCCCTCTAGCCCAAGCAGGACTCAGATACTGATGTCAGGTAGCTCTCTTTCTATGGGCATGACAGTCACCGTGTAGTATAACCAGTACTGAGCCAGGGGTCTGCTGTGGGCTGTTCTGTATGGCAAATGTGTTGCTAATAAAACACTGATTGGCCAATGGCTAGGCAGGAAGTAGGCGGGACTAACAGAGAGAATTAAAAGAGCAGGAAGGCAGAAGGAGTCACTGCCAGCCACCGCCAGGACAAGCAGCATGTAAAGATGCCGGTAAGCCACGAGCCATGTGGCAAGGTATAGATTTATGGAAATGGATTAATATAAGATATAAGAACAGTTAGTAAGAAGCCTGCCACGGCCATACAGTTTGTAAGCAATATAAGTCTCTGTGTTTACTTGGTTGGGTCTGAGCAGCTGTGGGACTGGCAGGTGAAAGAGATTTATCCTGACCGCGGGCCAGGCAGGAAAACTCTAGCAACAGGGGTCAGAACACCTCTTCTTCACCCTAGGTCCATGAACTTGGTAGAGGACCCTGGGCAGGAACATGGGCCCCTCTGAATTGCAGGCTTCACTGATAACTGGAGCTGGTGATCTCCATACCACCCTACCTTTCTCTTATGCTAAGGGGTTGAGAGTGAAGGTTCATCAACACAACTCCATCTTGTGCTCTTCCCATGCTGCTCAGGTGCCCCTTGCCAGTGCCACCACCCACCCACCTTGCCCACTGGCTGGCAGTAGCTCTTTACCATATGTCGCCGCCGCCTCTTGGGCTGGATGCCTTCCTGCATGTAGGGAGGCCACGGGAAGCCCTGAGGGGTGGAACAGCCACTCTCTCCAGATACGTCCTCCGAGTCTGAATCCTCTTGCTGGGGCTGGGCAAAGCTTTTGTCTGGGTAGATCTCCTTTAGCCAGCCCTCAAAGAATACTTCCAGACAGCGACCAGCCTCTGCAACCTCCGAGTCAGGCTGATGAGGGGAGAAAGTAGTGATCCAGCCTGTTCTACCAGGCCATCTCCTCTATGCCCCTCCATCAGAAGGGATACAGGGAGCACAAGCCTGACTGGCCCATCTTGGAATCTCATCCTGAGAGACCTGGAGCTTGGTACATTCTCCTAGGACTCAAGATAACCCATTTGGTAACAGATCATAAAGAGAAGTAATCTTGGTAGATACCCACAGTTGGCCAGTTACTAGTACCTCCCCCCACCCCCACCCCGTCCTTTTGAGTCCATGCTTAGGACCCACAATTGGAAGAGGGCTTTTAAGCCCTAGCAAACCCCGGGACTCTGCTCCCAGACTCTCTTGCCCACATCTGCCCCCAGCCATGACAATCTTAGGGTCACTGTGAAATAGAGAAAACAAACCCAACGTACGTAATTGAACTTAGCACAGTTCCAGAACATGAGGCGCACGTCTGATACCACTTCCTCTGGAGTAGTATAGTGAGCAGGGTCCTTCTTTTGCAGCTTCCTCCGGATAATCGATAGGTCCATGGGCCTCTTGATAATCTGGTAATAATGCCTGGCCTTGGGGAGGAAGAGAAGGGGAGGAGGAGATGAAGAGGAGAAAATTAGGGTAGGGATAGATGAGAAACAGGAGGAAATGGAGAGTGAGTTAGAATGTAAGTGAAAGAGTAGGAGAAAGGAGGAATAAAAGTATGGGAAGAGGAAGAGGTGTCACTTGCTAAGTCAATGCAGTAGCAGCTGTGAGGGAGAGGAAGAGGCAGGAATGGCCTTGACCCCTAGGCGTTCCCTGAGCAGAAAGAAGAGCAGCAGGCAGAAGCACGGCCTCCTTACCAGGGGGCTGACTGGTTCGTGGAAGGGCAGGCTGAGGCTGTTGCAGCACAGGGACAGGACCAGCTTCTCACACTTCTGCAGAAATCACAAGTGGCAAGTGGCACACAGTTCTGACTCCACCTCAATGAGAACTAGAGATGGTAACCCTGAGAGCTGTCTGGCTCTGACCTTCAGGGCACCAGCCACCCTAAGAAGGCAGCCTGGGCTCCCAGGCCAGAGGAAAACTGCTGGAGTAAGGACAATAACATAAAGTCCCACAGGCCACGTCATCAGGCATGGCCCAGGACACAGCCTTAAATGTCCCCCATCCCTCCCCTTCCCCGAAGCTTGTGGATTGAAGGCTTGGTCCCAGGGCAGCAGTTCAGAGGCAAGGCCTTTAGAAGCTGACTTAACCATGAAGGCTCCAGCCTCGCACAGGGAGCAATCCACTTCTGGACTGTGGGGAGCTGGTGAGACTTTTAAGGGGTGGTAGCGAGTGGGAGGAAGTGGGTCATCTGGGTCACATCTTTGCAGGGCATATTTTGTCCCTGGAGCCCCCTTCTCTCTGAACTCTGCTCTCCCACATGCTCCCCACTATACTGTTTCTGCCTCCCCCACAGACCTGGGGACAATAAAGCCAAGTGACCATGGAATGACGCCATGAGTCAAAATAACCCTGTTCTGCTTGAAGTTGATTTTCTCAGTCATTTTGTCACAGTGTCGTCACAAAGCCCATCCCCTAAAAAGGCTCGCCATCCCCCTGGGGAAAAAACTCAACCTCTGTAGGCACAAAGGGCTGCCTCACATAGAAAACTCTGTTCCCCAAACCCTTCCCTACCTTCTGGTCATTCATGTTCAGGCCGGGAGATGCCCGCACTCCAGGCTGACTGTAGCGGGCATTCTCACAATCGTACTCCATCTCGGGCTGCATCAGGCTGCGGCACAGGGTGCACACCCACTCTCCCCTGCACAGCAGGTGAGGTCATTAGAATTCAGCATCCTTCCCTGACCCTCTGCCCAAGATAGGCACAGAAAAGGGGGTGATGAAGTAAGAAACTTTGTCCCCAGCCCTGCCTCAGTGAAGGGAATGGCCTGCTAGCCACAGGCTTGAAAGAAGTAAGATAAACCAAGATGCCATGAATTTGGGAAAACAAACAAACAAACACAGGCATTAGGAGGGAGCTAGGGCTAGGTACGGGACAAATCTGTGTGCAGAAGGCACACGATTGCAGGGCCCACCAACCCACAGGACCAGACTTGGTGGCGGCCCAGGTAAGCCCACCCTGGGAGTACTGTGGCGATCTGGCCCTGAAGACGACTCACCCTGGGAAGCTGAGCAGGGCTGGCACATGGCAGGAAAGGTGATACACTTTGGGGCAGCGGTCACAGCACAGCAGCTCCCCACCATTGAGACACACAGCACAGAAGTCCTCGTTCTCTATGGGGGCTGGGGTGCACTTCTTGGCTCCCAGCGTTCGGGGAATGAGTCTGTGTTCTTCAGAAGATGCACTGTCCACCTCCAGTGGCCGCTGCCCAGTCGGAGAGGTGACAGTGACCTTTCTTCCCCCCAGACCTGGGCCTTGGGTGGCATCAGGCAGGCTGTTCTGGCTGACCTTGGGGAAGAAGTGAGTCTGAGCAGTTGGAGCACAGTATTGGTAAATGGTGGCAGGGGTGAGGTGGGGGGAGACTGACAGACACTAAGCACTTACTATGAGGACCTCCTACTCCAGGACCACAAGCCAGCAAGTCCCAGCTCAACCCTGCTGTATCTCCCAGATCCCATGCAGCAGAGGGCGAGGCTAGCTGCAGTCCCACTGAGGTTCGCATAAAGCCCTAAAGCAAGTATTCTAGCAGCAACAAAGGAAAGCAGGAAGCTCCTAGCCTGGACCAAGCAGAACCAAGTGGTACCTTAATGGACATGCTAGAGGACTCGGTGCCACACTCGATCACCAGCAGGAAGCTCCCGTCCTGGCTGTTCTTCTGGGGCTTCAGCTTAAACACAGGCATCTCTCCTGATGAGGCAGCACAGATCTTGAGCCTCTCCAGTCGCACATAGGGAATCTTGGGCTCACTGCTGATGGCTCTGTGGTAAGAGAGACACCCTGGGTCTCATCAGGAGCCCCAGATAGCCTCGATCTCTAAGTTAGGCTCATTCATGATCCCGCAAATGAACAGCCTCCTCAGTTAACCCTTTACAGGTCCACATTCTGCCTCCTGTCAAGCTCAGCCCAGCCAACCCTGTCAAACACTGGAAAGACCTTTGGTACCACCT
>CABHPP010130927.1:0-17406 GCA_902168425.1 Peromyscus attwateri | reverse complement strand
GGTCTCTGTGTACAGAGGGGGTCTCTGTGTACAGAGGGGGTCTCTGTGTACAGAGGGGGTCTCTGTGTACAGAGGGGGTCTCTGTGTACAGAGTGGGGCTGTGTTTTGTGTTCTAGAGTGGGTGCCTAGGCTGGGGTGGAGTTTTGTGTTGAAGGGCTGGGACTGTGGCCACCTCCAGAAGTCAGTGTGTTGTTTTGGGATATCGGCAAGCCTCTGAAGCAAGGCTCCTCTGATGGGGATTTTGATGTCTAGAGGAAAGAAGGTCCTGAGTTTATTTTGAAGGAAACTGTCTCTGTCCTGACTGCTTCCAGTGTGGAACTGGGAAGCGCCATAGACAGAAGCTACGTGAAATCCTCATTAGTAGTCTTGGTCTCCCAGGGTCACCGTCCCTAAGGGCCACCATCCTCTCTTGCTTTGTTCCCACTGTCCTCCTTTTCCAGGGGTCAGGCTGCTTAGTGGCAGGTCAGGTTCAGCCTTCTCACACACCTGGCTGGTGTGAGTCTGGCCAGACCAAGGGTCAGAGGTGAAACCTGTACTATCATATGCAGTCCTGCCTTTATTGGCTCTTTTTTTTTTTTAAACTTTATTTTGTGCATTGGTGAGAAGGTGTCAGATCCCTTGGAACTGGAATTACAGATGGTTGTGAGCTGCTGTGTGGGTGCTGGGAATTGAACTCAGGACCGCTGGAAGAGCAGCCAGTGCTCTTAACCACCGAGCCATCTCTCCAGCCCTTGGTGCTGCAATTTTTATCCTGAGTTAAAGTAACGGTGCCCTGTCAGTGTGTCACCTGTCACACTGATCTTGAGCCGAGTAGGTGGCAAGCCTTGCTGGGGACTTACGGTCTTGAAGGAGGTGGTTTGTTAAACACAGCCATAGGGTTTTCAGTACTGGAGCTGCCTCGGAGGTCATTTGGCCCACTCCCATTAGAGATAAGGAAATGGAGGTGGAGGGGTAAGGAGAGGACTGCCCCAAGCAAAGGCATGAGGACAGAACTGCCCAGAAACCGCAGCCGCCCTCCCTCCCCCCATCCCGCTGACCATGGCCTCTGGGCCCCAGTCTGGCTGTGCCCATTCGTGGAGGATGAGAGTGCTTTGGTTTCATTTCCAGATGAGTGGCAACAAAGGGCCTTTCTCTAGGAAATGCATCTGCTCGGCTGTTTGTCATCTCTCAGCATCTGGAAGCCACTGAGACAAAAGACGCACAGGTCTAAATGTTCTTTGTTTCCTAATGGAACCATCCAGAACAGATTTCGACTTCGATTCAGCCCCTGAGAACTTGAGAGATTAGCTGGTAGCTTGAGTGGCAGTGATCCACTTTTAGGGCATTCCGGGGGTCGGTGTGTTTGGGGGGGTTGTCGGGCCGTGCTGGAAGCCCTTTTAAGCTCCGTATGCATCAGAAATGGACAGACTGGGGTCCCCTGGGAGGGCACTGACTATGACCCACAGGTGCCTGTCTAGGGTGGGCCCAGAGCATTTTCACAACACTCTTGAGGTGGGGGAGTTTGTCAGCAGGTTGCCTGAGGCTGACCTTCCACCTTCACGGGACATTCTCTTGCTGTGCCGTGCCCAGAGGGGTTCAGGGACAAACAAGGATTTTGGGAACAGGCAAAGATCCTAGAGTTCACTGTAATTCTGGGGGGGTATTTGGAGATACATGGGGCACATGGAGATTTTGGGCTGTGTGGAGATTCTGGAGCATGTGAATGTTATAGGGCATAGAGATTCTGGGATACAGAGAGATCTAGGACGCACAGAGGTTCTGGCTGTGTGGAATTTCTGGGGCACATGGCAGTTCTGGGGTATGTAAAGCTTCTGGGGGCACATCAAAAATACCGGAACATGTGGAAAACTGGGGCACACAGAGATTCGAGGCAGGGCTGGGAGAGAGGTGTGCTGGGAGAGACTCTCCACCCCTTCTTTTTAGGTAGTTGGGTCTGCCTGGCTGAAGATGGTAAAGCCACAGAAGAAGGGCTGAATAAGCCTGTTCTGACCAGACTCGTGTGTGTGTGTGTGTGTGTGTGTGTGTGTGTGTGTGTGTGTGTGTGTGTGATGGCGGGGAGGGAAATCTGTTATCTGCCTCCTAGGATTCTGATTCATTCTGACTTCCAGAGTGAAGAGAAGGAAAGGCACACGGAGAGGGAAGAGGACCAAGGGGCGGAAGAGAAAAAGAGGAGGTTGGGGAGGGGGAAGGGAGGAGGCCTTGGTGGTCTGACAGCTGGTCCTCAGGGCAGGCTGAGGGGACTGTTTTACGTTCAGGTCTAGGAGGGCCATGAGTGGCACGTGGGGTTACCAGAGTGTGTGACTGGTGGGATTTGCCTGGCTGACATCTCTTCAGACGTTGGGTGGAGGTCAGGACCTGTGTTCATGTACTGAGAGGATACCACGAGGGACTGACCAAAGCCAGATCCAGGAATGAAGACAAGAGCTGGATGTGGTAAGCGTCAAGGGAACTTTCAGAGCCCAGAGTTGGGAGCCTGTCTATCAGATGCAGGATGCTATGGAATAAGGAGGTCTGGGGGAGAGAGGAGCCTAGTGTGTCTTTACCATCACCTGCCTGCGTACAGTCCCTAAGGGCCTGTCTGGTCATGGACCAGGACTGCTTTCATAGCTTTACACTATCAGGCTGGGCATGTGCAGCTGAGCAGGGGACAGATGGCACCTTAGATGTCCCTAGATCAGACGCTCACTCTGTGTTTGGTCCTGGGTAAGCAGCTTTACTTCTGGGCCTTGGTCTCCCCATCATTTAGCTGGAGGGGACAAGAGGAATGATGCTTTCTTGAGATCAGGAGACTGAGGAAGGCGAAGAGTCGGGGGTTGAAGTGGGGAGCAGTGGTGTCCAGAGACACTGAGGCCCGACGATCAAATGCATCCAGGCCTGAGTGAACAGGCAGAGCTGTGCTGCCCACTGCTTTATGCCTTACACCTGGAGCTTGGCCTCAGCCCTGCAGATGGGGCAGCTTCTGGGGTGTGTGGGAGGTTAAAGTCCTCCAAGTGTGTTGGAGGAGGATGAGCATTGCCCGAGGCCTCTGGGCGATGGCCCCCGCACACCTGAGTGCATGTGCATTGTCCGTTGTTCGTTCTCAGCCTGGTGTGTACACTGGAGTACACACTTAAGGGATTTTTAGCAAACGGGGGCTCCTGAGTCCTCTCACCTCATCCATGCCGTAGGCCTGGGCCGTGGCCTGGGCTGTGGCCTGGGCCGTGGCCTGGGCTGTGGCCTGGGCTGTGGCCTGGGTGCTCAGTCAACTGTTCTGTTCTAGATCATGTGTTTACCTTGAGAGAGAGAGAATTATCCAGGAGGGTTGGGCTTAGAGCCCTTAATCTCTGTTTTTATGAGGGGCTCACTATGGTGGCCCCCACTTAGGTCAGGGAGGAATATCTTTGCCTTGCCTTCAAAAGGTTTTCTTTACGTGATGGCTAATCTTGGTTGCCAGCATGACACACCTGGGAAGAAGGAACTCCACGGAGGAGACGCTTCCATCAGGTTGGCCTGTTGTGGGGCAACATCTGTGGGGGCATTTTCTTGATTGCTAACTGATGTAGGAGGCCCTCGTCCACTGTGAGCCACGCCACCCTTAGGCAGGTGGGCCTGGGTTTTGTACTAAAGAGGTAGTTTAGCAAGCCAGGGGAAGCTAGTCAAAGGCAGCTTTCCCCCATGATCCCTCCAGCTTCCTTCCTGCCTAGGGTTCCCTTGATGATGAACCTGTGAGCGAAGATAAACCATCTCCGCCTCTAAGTGGGCTTTGAACAGTGTTTACCACAGCAGCCGATAAGCAAACTAGGGCACCTCGTAATAATTGTTTCCTTCAAAGCACGTCAGAGCTTAGAGCTCTAAAGTAGAACTTGGCGCCAGCACCCTGAGATGCATAGAGTGGACAGAAGTGAAGGGAATGTCCTGCAGCCTCAGGGCCCTGGAGTGGGGCTCTACCGTTGGGAGCAGCTGGAGTCTGTGGGAGCAGAGATGAATAGGAAGCTGGGCCCCAGTGGTATCAAATCTTAAAGGAGACTTTGTAAGCGGACACCCATGAAAACATCAGAACTTTCCAAAGTCTTCCTGACCACCCTCCCTCCAAACCAGAGAGATGGCCCAACAGTTAAAAGGTAACAGCACTTCCTGCTCCTCCAGAGGACCCAAATTCCATTTCCAGCACCACCATCAAAGGGCAGCTCCCAACCCCTGGAGCTCAGGCCTCAGAGGATCTGAGACCTGCTTTTGGCCTCTGAGGGCACCTAGACACATGTGGCATGTGCTCATATGGACACACATACATACACATAAATAAAATAAAGCCTTTATACAAATTTATTTCTTCTTTAAATTTTTAAAAGAAAGGCATCAGATTCTCCCAAACATAATTGTGGATTTGTTATTTTTGCCTTGGCTCTCTTTTCGGTTTTGGCGTGTTTATGTTAGTAAGCCAAGAATGCTTCAGATGGTTGTATCCTTTTGCTGAATCGAGCCCTTTCCTGTTGTCTTAGCTAGGGTTCTATTGCTGCGATAAAGCACTATGACCAAAAAGCTCTCAGGGAGGGAAGGATTTGTATGCCTTTCTTGTCTCTCTCACAGTCCATCATGAAGGGAAGTCAGGACAAGACCTCAACACGGGAACCTGGAGGCAGGAACTGAGGCAGAGACCATGGAGGGATGCTGCTTACGGACCTGCTCTCTTGCTCAGTTTGCTTTCTTATATAACCCAGGGCCACCTCCTGCATCACCCACAGCAGGCTGAGCCCTCCCACATCAATAATCAATCACGAAAATGCCCTGCAGACTTGCTTGCACACCCATCTAATGGAGGTATTTTCTCAGTGGCGTTTTCCTCTTTCCAGATGACCTTGATTTGTGTCAAGTTGACAAAAATCAAAACAAACAAACAACAACAACAACAACAAAAACTAACCAGGATTGTTGTTAAAGGTCTATTCATCTCTGGAGATACATTTTGTTGCAAAGTATACCTTATCCAATAGAGCTTCTGGACCTAGAATTACAGAGGGTTGTGAGCCACTGTGTGAGCCCTGGGAATCGAGCCTGGGTCCTCTGGAACAGCAGTGTTAACTGCTAAGCCATCTCTCCAGCCCTCTACCTTGTCTTTATGGTCTCTCACTGAAACCAGAGATAACCATTTGGCCTGACCGGTTGGCCAGCCATGTCCAGATATTTCCCAGTTGTAGTTGTAGTGTGAGGGTTACAGGGGCACAGTGCCATGCCAAGTTTTTTCTTTCTTTCTTTTTTTTTTTTTTTTTTTTTTTTTTTATAGTTTAATGTATTTTAATAGCAAACTTACAGGAACAGCACAGAAGACAGACAACATTAAAAACATGTACTTGCATGTAGGATAACTCAGTTAGAAAAGTATAGTGAATGGATGGAATCTACTGTATGATAAAAATGCTACAAACACCATTTAGTTGCCGTCAATAAGAAATTTACTTATTTTAAAAAAATCCAAATGCTGGCATTGTCCAGAAAATTTTAACAGGTTTATTTATAATTGTTATAAAGTTGAACTGTTGAAATGTGTTCACTGAAACATTTTGCTTGCATTAATGCTTTACATCTTGCATTTATATTAAAAATTCACACACAAATGAAAATGGAAAAACTGCCAATACCTGATTTCTGTCCCCTATTTTTCCACTCGCAATCATATACTTAGGTACCTTTTGACCCCATGGAAAAAATATCTAACATTCAGAACTACTGATAACAGGAAGAAGAGGAAAAAAATTTTTGAGAATGAAATGTTTCCCCTCATAGTGGACTCTTAAGCACGTTCTCCGCGTATGCGGCGTGCTAGCTGGATATCTTTTGGCATAATTGTTACACGTTTGGCATGGATAGCACACAGGTTGGTATCTTCAAAAAGGCCAACCAGATAGGCCTCACTTGCCTCCTGCAAAGCACCAATAGCTGCACTCTGGAAGCGCAGATCTGTTTTGAAGTCCTGAGCAATTTCTCGCACCAGACGCTCTAAGGGGAGCTTGCGAATCAGAAGTTCAGTGGACTTCTGATAACGTCTGATTTCACGGAGTGCCACAGTACCAGGCCTGTAACGATGAGGTTTCTTCACCCCTCCAGTAGAGGGCGCACTCTTGCGAGCGGCTTTAGTAGCCAGTTGTTTCCTGGGTGCTTTACCACCGGTGGATTTGCGGGCAGTCTGCTTTGTACGAGCCATGGTATGGGCACCTCCTTACTTACCCCCCTTCTCCTTCGGCTGGAGCTCTGCAAGCGAGAGGCGGCGCTGGTGTTAGGGAGCGGTGGCGGCACGGCGACGGCTGCGAACACCTCTTCTTTCTTTCTTTCTTTTTTTTTTTTTTTTAGGCTCTTTCACCAGGCGGTGGTGGTGCATACCTTTAATCCCAGCACTCGGGATGCAGAGGCAGGTGGATCTTTGTGAGTTTGAGGCCAGCCTGGTCTATAGAGAGAGTTCCAGGACAGGCCCCAAAGAAACCCTCTCCCCCCACCCCCAAAAAAAGGTTCTTTCTACATAACTCTGGCAGTCCTGGAACTCACTATGTAGACCAGACTTGCCTTGAACTCACAGAGATCTGCCTGTCTCCATCTCCCAAGTGCTGGGATGAAAGGCCTGTGCCACCACACCTGGCTTCCCATCCAGACTTTTATGTGGGTGCTGAAGATCCAAACTCAGGTCCTCATGTTTGCATGCCAGATCCTGTACCAGCTGAACCATCTCCCTGGCCTACATTTCTTCCTTTTTTTTCTCCTCCTTTTCCTTTCTTGTGTGTGTGTGTGCACAGGAATATATGGAAGCCAGAGGTTAACGCTGGCTGTCTTCCTTGGTTGCTTCTCTGCCTTCCTTGTCGAGAAAGGATCTCTCCTTGAACCAATTCAGTGAGACCGACTGGCTGGCAAGGCGCAGGGATCTTCCTGTGTCCACGTCCCCAAGTCTGGGGTCGTAGGCACATGGCACTGTGATGCTTTGTTTTTATTTCTTAAAGATTTATCTTGTATGGATGTGTATGTATGTGTGTGTATGTGCAGGGGCCTGAAGAGGGCGTTGTAACGGCAGGATCTGGAGTTGCGGGCAGTTGTGAGCTGTCTGGTGCAGGTGCTGGGAACTGAACTCAGGTCCTCCGCAAGAGCAGCATGTGCTTCTAACTGTTGAGCTCTTGAGCTGTCTCTCCAGCCGCCTGCCTTTTTCTTTCTTTCTTTTTTTAAAGTTGGTGCTGAGGGTCTGAGGATCTGAAGGGGTCTTCATGAGGCTCCGGAAGCACTTTGCTGAACCATCTTCCCAGTCTGTTTTTGGCTGGCCTTGAACTCTTTATGCAGCTGAAGATGACCTTGAGCCCCAATCTTCCTGCCTCTCTCTACCTTCCAAGTGCTGAGATCACAGCTGTGTCCCACCACACCCAGCTGCCACTTTGTAGAACTTGAAGGTCAGTTCATCAGTTACTGCAGGGGACTTGTGTGATCTTTCGAGTAATTGATTGGCTCTATAGAACATTTTTAGGTAACCGAATTAGGCAGGGTTCTCAAGAGGAACAAATTGTATGAATATATATTAAGTTGGTTGGATGAGTGTATATTAAAGGGGAGATTTATTAGATCGGCTTTCAGGATAAGGTCTGGGTAGTCCAACCGTCGATACTGGAGATGCTGAGAACCCGGCAGCTGCTCGGTCTGGCACTGGATGATTCCTGGAGAGCCATGGTTTTCAGTTCCTGTTGGAAGGCTGAAGAACCTCAATTCTGATGGCAGTGAAGGGTGTCGGCAGCAGTGGCAGTGGCCATAGAGCAGAGAGCTCAGCCAGTCAGAGGCAAAGGCAAGCAGGCGAAAACAAACCGCTCCTTCCCTAGGGTTTTCTTCTATTTGGTCCTCCACCAGAAGGTGCCGCCCACATTTAAGGTGGGAATTCTCATGTCAGTTAACATAATGAAGAAAATCCATCACAAGTGTGCCCAGAGGCTTTTCTCATGGATGGGTCTAGATCTTGTCATGGTGAAATCAACAGTAGCCATGACAATAGTTGACATCTTGATGTTTGGTTGTGAGCCTAGCCTTTACTGGCTGAACCATCTCTTTAGCCCAGCATTAACATCTTAATGTTAAATACTCCAACTGATGCACATGGCTTATCTTTCCGTTTATATAGATATTATGTTTTATAGTGTTCAGAGTACAGGTTTTGGCCTTGACTGGTAAATTGAGTGCCAAGAATTTAATTCTTTTTGACTGTATTATTATCAAAATTATTTCCTTTACTTTTGGATTTTTTTTTATTAATACCTTTAGAAGATCTATTATTAGCTGGCGGTGGTGGCGCACGCCTTTAATCCCAGCACTCGGGAGGCAGAGCCAGGCGGATCTCTGTGAGTTCGAGGCCAGCCTGGGCTACCAAGTGAGTTCCAGGAAAGGCGCAAAGCTACACAGAGAAACCCTGTCTCGAAAAACCAAAAAAAAAAAAAGGAAGATCTATTATTATTTTTATGTGTATGAGTGTTTTGCCTGTATGTGTATATGTGCACCATGGGCAGGTGTGATACCCAGAGAGGCCAGAAGAGGGTGTTGGATCTCCTAGAACTGGAGTTACAGATGATTGTGAGCCACCTGTAGGTGCCAGGAACCAAACCCGGATCCTCCGCAAGAGCAGCCAGTGCTCTTAACCGCTGAGCTGTCCTTGCAGTCCAGTACCTTCGGTTGTGTGTTGGTTTGTCCCTGTTTCTGTGCAGAGCTAGTGGAGTCACGCTCTCAGTTCTTGCGTGGCACCTTTGGAGCCTTCTGCGTAGAAGATCATGACATTTGTGGGTTCAAATACTTTCCCGTCTCCCTTTCCAATCTGGATCTTTTGTCTCTTTCCTGCCCATTGCTCTGGATTGTACTTCCAGTTCTGTGTTGGATAGAAGTGCTGAAAACAGACATCTTTGTCCTCTCCTGGTCTCAGGAGAAAATGTTTCAGCCGTTTACCACTGAATATGGTATTAATACTGAGATTTTCCTGGATGGCCTTTAGTGTATGAAGGGTGTTCTCTTTTTCAGATTTATTTATTTATTTATTTAAATGCCAAAGGACATTTTCTTTTTTCTTTCTTTTCTTTTTCTTTTTGTTTTTTTGAGACAGGGTTTCCCTGTGTAGTTTTGGTGCCAGTCCTGGATCTCGCTCTATGGACCAGGCTGGCCTTGAACTCACAGAGATCCGCTTGGTTCTCCCTCTCAAGTGCTGGGATTAAAGGCTTGCGCCACCACCGCCTGGCGACATTTTATTTTTTCAGATGCTTTTTCTGATCCACGTGGTCCCCTCACCCTCCCTCTGCCAGTGTGGCACCCTGCACTGATTTCTGTATGTTGAACCACCTTTGCGTCTCTAGGAAAACTCCCCTTAGCTGTCCGTGGTGTGCATTCATTTTTGTGTGTTGCTGAACTTGCATGGCTAGTGTTTATTGAAGGTTTTTTTGCATCTGTATTCCTAAGAGGTATTGATTTCTTCCTAGGAATGACTTTGGCTTTTGCTATCAAGGTAAAACTGGCCTCACAGAATGAGTAAGGAAGTGGAGAAGTCAGGATTTCCTGTTCTTCTGTTATCTGAAGAGTTTGTGGATGATTTCTGTAAATGCTCTAAACACTTGGTAGACTTAGCCAGTTCAGCCTCTGGGCCTGGGGTTATTTTTACAGACAGTTTTCGTTCTCAGTCAGTCCTATTACCCACTCTGGTTCTTCTCAGATTCCCCATTTCTCCTTGGGTGAGTTCCAGAGGTTTGTATCTTTAATATAGTGTCTTACAGCTGTCACTAAGAATCATAAGCCAAGTGACGGGAAGCAGCAGATGTTTCTCTTAGTTCTGTACCGCAGTGGGGACATGCTCTTTCGTTGTCTCTGCCTGGCTTCTGGTGGCCACAAGCATCCTTGCGTCGTGGCGGCTTTGTTCCGATCTCTGCCTTTGCCTTCGGATGACCACCTCTCTTGGTGTGGTTTCACATCGTCATCCCTCTGTGTGTTTGCCACTGTGTCCCAGGGTCCTTTTTTTGTGAGATTATTGCTCACATGGACTAGGGCCCACCCAAATGGACTCATTGTAAGTTGGTTACTTCTGCAAAGATCCTATTTTCCAAATAAGGCTGCATTCTGAGGTGCTAAGAGCCAAGACTTCAACATACCCACGCCTCCCCCACGCTATTTAACCCACAACACTGTCTTAGTAGGGATTTTCTCATTTCGTTTCTTATCATGCGGATGTTTGTAGTATTTGCTTATGATCCTTTTTGTTTGGGAAGATGGGTGGTGATGTACCAATGCCCTCTCTTCCATCCTTTTCTTTTCTTTCTTTTTCTTTTTTTTTTTGAGACAGGATCTCACTTTGTAGGCCCGAGTGGCCTGCAGCTCACTATGTAGACCAGGCTGGCTCAGAACTCCCAGAGATCTGTCTGACGCTGTCTCTTGAGTGCTGGATTTACAGGAGTGTGGCATCACATGCCTCTCTTTCATTCTTGATTTAGTAATTTGAGTTCTCCTTTTCCCCCCAGCTTGCTGATCTGATCATTCATTCATTCATTCATTCAGAGATAAGGTCTTGTCCAGTGTCCCAGGCTGACCACTAGGGATAATGACATTTTATTTTGAGCTGGGATTTTTAGGATTCTGCCTTGAGCATAATGGCTCACGGGTCAGCTAATGCTCAGTCTGGAAGCAGTGCTTGGGTCCCTGAGCTCACAAGGCCCCAGTGGTTCAGGGAACATTTCCCATCTTCCTCACACAAGCACAGAAGGAAAAAGGCATTCCAAGTCTGGGCATCCAGGTCCCAGGCAGCTGGGAGGTCCTTTAGTGTCCTGTTCCCTGTGGGTGTGGAGGAAGGCGACTTTGCTTTCTGCGGGTGTGTGTGGTCCCTTTACCACGAGAATGCCAAGGTCACCTGAGGGCCTCACCCCTGCTCGCTCTTCACATTCTCGCCTCATTCACTCTTGTTACTTATCTGTCCCTAGAATATTGTGTAGTCTTAGGGCCATTCACAAGGTGAGCTGTAGAGCCTGCCCTGAGCCAGACTGCCAGGCTTCCTGCCATAGGTGGGGTAGACTCTTGTCTGTGAACCTAGGGCCCCTTGGGGCTTCTCTCTGTGAGGACTGAGAGTACTGTGGCTTTCCTTCTGAAATCTGATGGGCCACTGCACCAGGAAATGCTTAGGTTTGAACTTGCTGTTCCTTTAGGTGGTTTAATTAGCATCGCTCAGTGCCCAGTGTGAGCTGCACATGTGAGAATGTGGGACCCCAACAGGCTTGGCCGACCTCTCCGAGTATACCATGTATCTATTACTCCCACCAGATTTTGCTAAGTGAGGGAAATGAGTAAGCATTTGCTACACCTGCAGAAAATCTTAAACATGGCTGCTGTGGGTACCGCTCAAGAGCCTTGTGGATATTTACCTTGTTTAGAGATGGGGAAACTGAGGCTGAGCTGATAATTGGTATAGCCAAGTCTATCCCATTCCAAGCAGGAACTTGTCTCCTCCAGCCCTTCACTAGTTTTTAGGGCACATATCTGGGTCATACACCACACCCCAGGATGTAGACAGCAGGGTTGCCTACTCAGAACATCACACACACAGATATGCACACACACACACATCCCCCCCAACACATCCCACACAGACACACACACAGACACATACACACGCATCCCACACAGACACACACACACATACACACACCACTCACACAGACCCACAGACACACACATAGACACACATATACACACACCACATAGACACACATACATACACACACCACACACAGACACACACACACACACATGTAGAGTAGGGCTGTAAACCTCCCAGACACCCCCCACTCTCTTCAGGACACAGCAGGGTTGTACACACCGGTATACAGTTGGCAGGGAATCTGTACACCGCCCACCAAGCCACACAGCGCTGTTTCCCTTGGTCATATGATGGGAACAAAATCCATAGGGGCTAGATGGAGGAAGTTTAGATGCAGTGTAGTTATGTCACCTGGAAATAGGATGGCCATGGCGTGGGTGAGCTCTGGAGAACAGGATAGCATTGCTTGGTGGGAAGTGAGACATTTCTGGTCCCTATTAGGAACATGCATATAGAATGAAGGTGTGAGGTAGAGGGCAGGGCATGGTGAAATCCTGGGGTGACGAGCGGTGTCAGGCCTGAGAATTCCATGGACCCTCTCATTGCTGGGAACGTGAGTCCCCATGGGGCCTCAGCCTCAGGAGTCCCAGCCTCAGAATAGGTTATGACAGGGAGTGGGAGGTCCATACCAGCTCGGAGCCTTTCTCAGGACCATTGCAGGCACCCTGGGCCACTGAGCTGGAGTTGGAGGCTCTTGGATATGCCCAAGACCTCTGCCCACTCCGGAGGCCTCTGGCCCAGGGCTTCCCTATGGCTCCCTCCTTGTGCCACTGCTGTGGTCAAGTGGAGACATACTTGTTTTACCCCAGGGTCAGGGTTGAGGGAAGACTCTGGCCTGTGGTGGCACAGGAGTGGGGGTCTGTGCTTGTCAGAGTTCCCTGAGCATCTCCCTGTTGTTCCCTCCAGGTGAGTGTGCCCAAGTGTGCGGCTGCAACGAGACAGGAATGATGGAGAGGTTGCCCCGCTGTGGGAAAGCCTTCGCTGACGTGATGCACAAGGTGGATGTCTGGAAGTGGTGCAACCTATCCGAGTTCATCGTGTAAGTGCCCTGCTGGTCCTGGGGCCCAGCCACTGTGCTGTTTGCACTCACTTAGCCTTACCCTTTCACCCCTCTCATACTTCTGCTCATGGTTCTAGGGACATCCATCCACAGTCCTCACCCAGCTTTGCCTGCACACTGCCCTGGGCTGTAGGGGCTTCTGGGGTCTGCCTGGCTTAGCCACATGGAGCTTCGAGGACAATTGTTGTGGGTGGTATTTCTGGGCAGTTCAGTGGAAAGGCCTTGGAAACGTGGGGGTCATAGCATGTGGTTCTCAACACACATAGAGATGAGGCAAAAGGTTTTTCTGGGGTGTTTATGACTCCCTGTTCCAGATGCCCTGAGAACCTGGGCATCTCCAGGGCTGTATCAAGAGTGAAGCCCAGTGGGGCCTTGGAGACTGGACAAGGATTCTGGGCCTCTTTGCTTCTAGGTCTTCCTTGTGAAGGTTACCTTGGAGGCCACAGGTATGTGGTTTGGGCTTTGAGAGCCAGCCTGTGTGAGTCAGGAATCTGGTTGAGTGAGTAGGCTCCAGGATCCTGCCCAGGAGGAGTAGACACATAGGACCTGGGACCCTGCTGGCTCGCCTCTCCCGCTTTCCATCCTTTTTCTGATGCTTCTGGAAATTCAGATTGCAATGATGTTTTTTTTTGAAGCAGCTTGTTGGAAGTAGCTCCTTCCTGTTAATGGGAAGCCCCCACTCCTTCCTGGAACAGCACAGGAAGGAGGAGGTGGGCCCTCGCCCTGATCCCATGGGAGACTGAGCCAGGATCCTCTTTCTCCTGTGCTTGTCCTTCATCTGAACAGACCTGGGAAAGTGCTATCCTGGGTAGAGCTGCTGGCAGACATCCATCCTCTCAGCTTCCTCCACAACCTCTTAGCTGACGTTGGCTTCTAAGACCCCAGCAGCAAGGAGGTCATTACATCCAGGGACTGCTCACTGCATCCTGGACTAGGGGGGTACTTGGAAATCCTGACATACACCAGGCTGAACTCTGGATCCTGGAAGCTGTTGCCCTTGGCTGCAATGGAAGTCTGGTAGGATAGATGAGGCCTGTCGTAGGAGGTTCTCCGGGAGTCTCTCCCACGTTTGTTCATATGAGCAGTTCCCTTGCATCCTGTCAGGTGGGGCAGAGGGCAACTGTGCAGCGTCAGACAGGCCGAGGCTGGGCCTCATAGGTCACCTGGCATGTGAGAGCAGATTGATTTGGTTGGGAGGAAGCTGGCTCCGGCCTCAAGCAGACTCTTTTCTCAGGCCTTCAGGATGCTCTGATGACGAGGGCCTTACAGGTCCTTGTGGCTGTGGGCCCGGGCTCCATGTCTTTTGGGGGAGACCTGTACAGTGTTGGGGAGGCCTGTTGCTAAACAGACATCATGGGCCCTGGGAGCTTACAGCTCCAGCGAATCAGGTAATGGTCACAGGTGTAGCGAACTGACATGGAGAAAAGGCCACAGGTACAAATGACCCAGTTGGAGGTGACTTCTAAGGCCACAGTTTGGGTAGGTGGCCAAGCGGGACTGAGCCCAGACCATTGCCTGCCTGTCTGTTGGGTCCCGGGGCAGGGCAGGTGTGAGGGGTGCTGGGAGACGTGTGGTCTTACCTTCTGCCTCTGCAGGTACTATGAGAGCTTCACTAATTGCACCGAGCTGGAGAGCACTAACGTGGGCTGCTACTGGCCCAACCCGCTGGCCCAGAGCTTCATCACGGGCGTCCACAGGCAGTTCTTCTCCAACTGCACCGTGGACAGGGCCCACTGGGAAGATCCCCCAGACGAAGTGCTCATCCCGCTGATCGCGGTGCCCGTCGTGCTGACCGTGGCCATGGCTGGCCTGGTGGTGTGGCGCAGCAAGCGCACGGACCAGCTGCTGTGACGTTCTGCCAGATGGAAGGCCGTGCCTGGAGAAGCTGGAAGAATGTCGCCCAGAGCTTCGAGGGCTGGTAGACACTCCCTCTGTTTGGTCTGCTTTGGCCACACCCTACCTGGTCATGGCGGACTTCTCCTGCCCAGGCTGATATGGTCCTTGCTGTGTAGCCTGCTGCCTGGTGGAGCTCAGACCGACCACACGAGTGGGCTGGTGGAAGAAAGTGACACAGTTCCGTTTGTGTACCAAGTGTGGATGTCGTCTGTTGCTGAGCCCCACACTCCCCAGGCCGGCCTCCCTAGTCGCTAGCTGTTTCTTGGCCGAGTCTTGTTCAGCCTTGACCCCAGCCAAGGTCCTGACCCTGACCCCTGCTTACACTTGAGCAGAGAGGGCAGGCAGGGTCATCTGGAAGATGTGGAACCCTGAGCCCTTCTGATTGGGAGACTGAGTACATCCTCGATTGGACAGGAAGGACAGCCTGGGGACTGGGGAATGGAGTCATTAGGAGCCACATGTCACCTACAGATCTGCCTGTCTCCTGTGTGATCCCTCATGGCTCTATGTCCAGTGTGGCCTGGAGCTGGGGATTGGTCAGCCCTTCAAAGACACCTGCCCTGTAGGTGAGGCCTGGGCCTCCTTCTTGAGGGGGGTGCCTGGGAGTAAGACACACTCTGAGTAGAGTCTGTTCTCGGGTGTCTGTCTGCTGATGTCTGTTCTTTTGATTAAAGAGTCTCCTTACATCTGGCATTTCTTGTTTTATTTCAGGGGATTCAGAGTTATTGATGGGTCTCTCAGGTGCTCAGAGTAAAGTCACAGGGGACGGTGGCAACAGGAGAGGCCTTGGATGGTCTGCATTCAGCACCCTCTCTCCTCTCTTCCCTTTTCTGGTTTTGCCAGAGGTCCTGCTGTGGGTTTTGGGGAGGAGAGGCCCTTGGCCAGCCAGATGCTGGTCAGTAGGTGGTGCTGTACCATCTTCAGGCTTCATCTGTCTTCCAGCTGAAGGGCCTGCATCATTGGGTATAGGCTGCTGACCTCACTGTCCTCTAGCTAGAGTGTTTTCCTACCATACCCAAGTCCTGGCCCTAGAGACCTTCCGGCGGATACCATGGGATTGCAGGTCTGGGTGGCTGCCTGAGCCTATGCCATGCGCAAGGTCTGGGGCCATTCCTTGTTTTTGGAGAAGGCCAGGGTGTGGAAGGTTGCCATGCGAATGGGATTCAGCTTTGTGACTCCTGGCACACCTCCTGCTACCTGAGTAGCATCTCTGAGATAAGTTGCCATCTACTAGACGAGATGACCCCATGGATCCTGGACTGCAGTGGCAGGCCATCTGGTCCGTACGCAGGGGCCACACAGGACATTAGATGTGGAACGTTGCATGGTGTTCTGGGACGGATGGGGAGGGCACGTCTCCAATGCTGTCTGCCTTGCTCCCCCAGTTCGAGGACCCCTGAGGCATATTTTGAAATGTGCTGGAGAAACCCCATGCCTCTGCCCTGGGGAAGGCACCTTCAGCCATCTCCCGGGTTCCATAGACCCCGGTTACTGATAGCTTCCCAGACAGGGGTGAGCCGGAAGCTACTTTCCCTGGCCTCTTTGTGGCTTTTGGGCACTGTCACCCAGTCTCCCATCCTCATTTCTCTCAGCAACAGTGAGGCTTCCTCTCTTGGAGCTGAGTGGTCATAGTTCCCACCTGTGCTCAGAGGAGCCATCTATGGGAGTCCCCGAGAAGGGACAGGAGAAGAGGAATGAATAGAGGTAAGTGCTGGGGCTTGGGGGCACATGCTTTTAATCCCAGCATAGAGACATTTGGATCTTTGTGAATTCGAGGGCAGCCTGGTCTACATAGCAAGTTCCAGACCAGCCAGAGCTATACAGTGAGACCCTGTCTCAAAAGGACAAAACAACACTAACAAAAAATGGAGGTCAGAGTTGCCGGAAGAAGCAGTTCCCTGGGCTCCCGGGACAGGTCTCAGGGTGCTGCCAGGTTGGAGCAGGCATGGCAGTGGTGAGGGCCTGGACAGGGCAGCTCAGGCCTGGCCTTTACAGCTTTGCTGCAGACCTGTAATGCCTCATGGGATCCTGGAGGCAGGTGTGGGCATCATAGCTGATTTAGAAGCCCATTCCTGTGGGATAAGGTGTCTGTCCCAGCAGAGGGGGGTGGGGTGGATAAGAGGCCTCATGGGATCCTGGAGGCAAGTGTGGGCACCATAGCTGATTTAGCAGCCCATTCCTGTGGGATAATGTCTGTCCCAACAGAGGGGATGCGGTGGGGAAGGGGCTGGTGGCCTTTTGGAGCAGTGAGGTGGGGGAAGGGGTGGCAGGAATGCTGGGAGAGCCTGTGAGTGCTGAGGCAGGCAGGCAGGCTATTCAGTGTCACATCTACGGCTGGCATACAAGGGACTTTAAGTTATGATCGGGGAACGGGTGGGATCAGTGGCAGCAAAGGACACAGTGAGTGATCCTGTGAGTTGTGTATGGAGTCAGGCTGATGCTTAGCAGTCTGGATGTCCTTTATACATAAATGTCTACGTAAAGTGTGTGTGTGTGTGTGTGTGTGTGTGTGTGTGTGTGTGTGTGTAGGCAAGGGGTTCTGGGGAAGAGCAGACAGGCTTTAGCTTTGTCAAATTGTGTTAGGCACTGGTGGCATGAGAGGCAGTCCTGGGGGTTATAGGAAATGTAGGGCCAAGTGGCTGGGCTGTGGCTGTGACAGTGGCTGTGGCTGTGCTGTGGCTGTGGCTGTGACAGTGGCTGTGACTATGGCTGTGGCTGTGACTGTGACTATGGCTGTGCTGTGACAGTGGCTGTGTCTGTGGCTGTGACTGTGGCTGTGACTGTGGCTGTGACTGTGGCTGTGACAGTGGCTGTGTCTGTGGCTGTGACTGTGGCTGTG
>CABHPP010130926.1:12528-39838 GCA_902168425.1 Peromyscus attwateri | reverse complement strand
GGCTTCCTTGCCTGTTCTCCAAGCTAGGGCTGTCACGAGTGGGAGGCAGACAGAGACAGTAAATTGATGCAGTGAATATGATTGAGCTATGTATGAAAACGTCATAATAAACCCAGCATTATGCATAATTAAAATATACTAATAGAAACATTCTACAAATTAAAAGATAAAGAGATGTCAAGAGTATAAAAAGGCATCCACAATTTTCTTCCTTGTGAGCTAACTTTAGCCAAACAATACCAATATCCATTCGAATTTCTTATATAAATAAGAGTGCCTGCATTCTCTCTGCACCTCTGAATACTAAGGTCCCACACTAGGTTATGGAATACAGGGTATTGGGTATGGGGGGCGGGGTAGTAAACTTGTCATATATGTTTGCGTTTTTCTAGAAGTTGTTTACTTAGAGACATATTTTCCGGTGCCCAACCTGCAAATACCAGAAAACAGCCATTTGGGGAGTTGCAGTAATTAAGAGGGCATTGTCAAGCTCAAGCATCTTCCTCCTAATGTTCCCTTCAAGTACCACATGAGCTTGGAATCAGAGAGCCACCTGATAGGCTGGAAAGAGCACACCCACCCTCCACAGAGTTGGGCTCACTGCTGGCTCTGCCACTTCCGGATTGTTCAGTACTGGAAAGAATTTCTACTTCTGTGAGCCTGCATTTTCTTAGCTGTGAAGTAAAGATAAGAAATAGAGGCTGCCGTGAAGATCAAAGAAAATTATTTATACAAAGTCCCTGAAAAATAGTAGGCGTTTAATAAATGTTATTTTCCATCCCCATTGATGAAATACTCTTGATAGAAAAATTCTGACACTGACACACATAAAATAAAACACAGACATGAATTAAGAGTCACACAAAGTCTGGCAAATATAATTTTGGTTATTTTTATGGTAGATAAAAGGATCAAAGTACATATAAATTGAATTATAAATTATCAAAATTTATAAATATAAAAACTCTTAAGTTGACAGATATTGGAATAAAATGCTATTCCAACTACTTGTCTTTGTTCTTCAGTTATTTATTTTCACAGATTTATCATATAGATGCAACACAGCTAAGACACAAGGAAAACTGTCTAAAACCCTATCTAGTCCTCATATCTACTCTTTAGTAATTTTTCCTGATTTTTTCTTCATTTTAGGAACCAAAACATATATCAAAGATGGAAACACCCTGAAGACGAAAGGATAATTGTTTGCTGTGCTACCTCCAAAGAGCTACGGTGGCACAGGAGCATCTGTAATAAAGCGACAGATGCCTGTTTTTGCACCGATGTCAAATCGTCATAAAACACTGGGGAGAAGGGAGGACCCAAATCTTGCAGTCCTCGAAATCTGAGATGAAGCCTATTACCAACCAACCCAGTGCAAGATGGGTCACTTTTACAAGGGGACGAACACACTGGAAGGGAGTGAATCAAAGCAAAGGATTAGATAATTGGGAAGGTGACAACATGTCAGATCGCGGGTGGCAGGGTGAGGGATGGAACAGGAGTTGCCTGCCCAGTGACACACAAGAAGAGTTACGACATTCATGCATTTTCATTTCTACAGGTGGGAACCTCAAATCACTCTGTGGGCTAGCTCCTGAGTACCTCTAATCCAAGCCTGCCAGAGATCTGTTGACATACTCCCGTATCATCAGAGCTACACCCCACATATTTTCAACCATATTTCCTTGGTTCTTCTAACAAGACACATTTTAAGTCTAAAGAACCTGTAAATTCAAACCTTATTTTCTAAGGTTAAGATGTATGTCCTTGCAGGTCCTGTGATACTACACATCTATAGTCTGGAGGAAAATTATTTGACCACCTACCCTGTCCCAAGATTGGGCAAAAATATTCTCCTTTGACTTCTCACTCAGTTCTAACAGTCATGCTCTGTTGTACGTGGTATCACCTTTTCAGCTGGTGAAAAATTAAGAGAGATACTAAATGGCTTGTACAGGGAAGTCTGGGGTTTTTGGGTTTGTTTGTTTTTTATAATGATTTTCCTCCTTAATGTAATAAGTTACTGCAGCTGCAACATTGAAGGACATCGGGACCAAAATGGAGCTACCTTTCTCAGGGATGAAGCATGCTACAGGAGGTGCTTTCTCTCCCTTCTAGACCTGAGTAAAGATCTCATCAAAGAGATTCTAAACCATATCTGTCAGCTTTGGACAGTTTTCCCCTCTTTTAATTCTAGACAATAGTTCTGTCCTTTTAAAGGACACTAGAACACTTAATTATCTTCCAATTTCATTTTGCTACATTTCACAATTTTCCTTTTTTTTTTTTTTTTTTTGGTTTTTTTTGAGACAGGGTTTCTCTGTGTAGCTTTGCGCCTTTCCTGGAACTCACTTGGTAGCCCAGGCTGGCCTCGAACTCACAGAGATCCACCTGGCTCTTCTTCCCGAGTGCTGGGATTAAAGGCGTGCGCCACCACCGCCGGGCCCATTTCACAATTTTCAAGTTTTCCTTTCCTTAGTCTTTAGCAATTGAAATAATAACACATGACTAAAAGGCTTAAGAGTAAACCATCCCCTCCAGTAAAAGATAACAAACCTCCAACGCAGAATCTGACCTCATCTAAGAGAATTCTGTTTTAATTTTCAATTACCTTCTTTACCTTACAGACAATACTTTGTAGGGTTTGACACCTACAACCACTGTGCTTTATAACCACTATGTCATTAATTTAAAGTTTCCTATGAAGTGTTAGTAAACCTGGACCCAAATATAGTTTAGAAAAGCTACAGAGAAAGGATTACATTCTTATCCCAAGGACTTTTCAACCTTAAAGGCTTTAGCTGTTTCAAGTCAAGGGCTTAAATTCATAGGACCCTAAAGTAACCAAATATCTCAAAATATCTGCACTATGACCCAAGAAAGCATCAAAAAAGAAAACAGACACAAGGAGCCCCTCAGTGTGATCCCGCTGTGCTTTATATCTTAAAGACAATGTGGTTCAAACTTCTGGTGCAATTCAATGTCAGTCATCATGTAGAAGGAAAAACCAAGCTGAAGTGAGAAAGATAACCCAGACCCCTCCCATCCTGCTCAACGAAGACACAGCACTGTATCACTATTTTGGTAGAGCTTTGACCAAAAGCCTTGCTGAGGAACCTAAAGCAGGCGAAGGATCTAATTCTACTGCTTTCCAAAGGCAGAGTCCATGGTTGCTTGGCCCCACGTGCTTGGGCAGATCATCATGGTGAGGGGAGGAGCTTCTTCACCTCACATTCACAGTGGACAGAAAGCTGAGAGTGAAGAGGAGACTGTGGACCGGATATAATCCCCAGAGATACATTTTTATTGCTTTCCTCCAACTAGGTCTCACTGCTTAAAGTTTCTAGAGCATCCTAAAATAGCACTACCAGTTAGCACTGGAGCCAGCGAAAGACGTGCCATATTGAAACCATAACATACATTTTGCTTTTTGGGGACTTTTTTGCCTCACCTGAAAAAAAAAGGGGGGGAGACTCTTCATCTAAGATATTGGAGAGCTCATTCCATGACTCTCCAATATCTTAGGGCAAACCCTATCAAACAAATCCTTCTTTAATTTAGAACAAATTTATCCCATAGAAGTACCTCTCAACTCATTTCATTCTGAAAACCAAGTGGAAGGTGCCTGGAGTTGCAACAATTTCTCTTTAGTCCAGAGAATGAATTTGCTGACATTTCTGTTAGAAAGCTATGTTTTGCTAGAATACATTTCAAGACTTTATTTAGCAACCCTAGAGTGTAACTAGACTATGATGATCCAACTCAAGGAGGAAAAAAAAAATGTACTGTAATAGCAACGTGATAAGAGAATGATTTGCTCCATTCTTACACCAGGTACTGATGTCACCAGATACACTCATGGGACCCTGTGAAGCAGGCCAGGTACGATCACAGAGAGTCATTAGGAAGTGACCCGTCTCTACAGTTTCCCCCAAGACTGGAAAAACACCTTACATGGGATAGGCTGTTGGCAATTATTGGAAAATGACTTATTGGAAAGTGAGCAAGTGAATAAGTCTGTTTCAACTTCTTCGTTTCACACTTAAGACGCTTAGAAGCTGAAGGACTCAACTTAGGAAAGCAGGCACACTAAAACTCAGAATCTCTAGATCCTCCCCTGAGTCCCAGTGCCGCTTCACTCACATTGTTTGCTCATTTCTTCAACTTTTAACATGTAGAAAATTTAAAAACCTGCATTGACTTGCCTCAAAAGGCTACACACACAGCTTTCTATATGGGCCTAATTATAGAAATCACCCAGCATGTTTATTAACACCGAAAGTGCCAGGGCTTCTACCTGAAGATCCTAGTTCTGCATCTGCCCCCAGGGCAAGTACAATCACCACAGGACAGAGGTACAACGTCCCTTGCCTGTCACAAGTTCAGCCCACTCAAAGCAGAGAGAGAAGAGAGGGTGAGGAGACTCCTGTCTGCTCAGCTGGATACAGGAATACAGGAGGCTTTGTTTATTGAGTGTGTGTCAAAGGACGCTGAAGAGGGTAGTCAGGAAGGTGATTTTGAGGGCAGAAAACACCTGGGAGGGAGAGCACTTGCCTTTGATTTATTAATTAGATGTGGAGAAAGTCAGCTACCCAAGAGGTCCTGCAGCTGCAGAAGCTTCCCTCCACTTTCAATGAGAAGGGAACAAATGACCCAAAGGCATGCTAATACAGGGCTTTTCTTCTCCTAGAAAGTCTATCCTAGTACCACAATCAGTAAGTACTCAGCCACTTCTGAGAGCTCCGTGTCCTGTACACAGGTTTGTCCTACCCACAGAGGATCAGGAAAGGTCAAAAGAGAAATATCTGCTTGCTGAGTGAATGAATGGAGAATTTCCTATTTGACCATGAGCACTGCTACAAGAGAATTCTTTTGATAATGATATTTAATAAAATTTTGATTATTTTTTTTACCAAGAATCTATATTATCTGCAAAAAAAAATCAGACTAAATTGCTATTTAATCTAGTCACTGAAGGGGAAAGGATCCTAGTAATAAAGAAATAGTAAATAAAAATGAGTTCAAATCATCTAGTTATTTAACATTTCTAAAAACCACTGATATTCTCTTCATTAGGACTGTGTTAGCTTAGTGAGTCCACTGAGTAAGAATTTCAACCCAATTGTGTTGCCAAAGTATCTAGAAGAGCTGCAGCAGTATCACTCCCAATGTGCTTCCTTTTCAACCTCATGCACACTTCAGTAAATCCCCCAACAAGAGTTTTTAACGATGCTAGCCTGCCACGACTGGAAAGTAAATACAGAGCTGCATATAATTTAGGAAGACGTCAGTCTAAAATAAATGTAAAGTCCTGACCCTTAAAAAGATAATGTCATCAGGAAATTTACTTACCCCAAGAGCTCATTTCCTGACAATGCCGGACAACTGAGATTGAGCTATTTATAGCGGTGATTTACCTGGAGATATACAAGGGATAAAGTTCAGCTCATTTCATGTGAGAACAAGTGTTTCTATGAGGAAGGAAAAGAAAAAGAAGGACTAAAGTTATGTGTCTAAAATCTCACACTTTTTAGCACTTAGGTATGCTCTGTAAGTCATATCCATTGGGAGTCTGGTAAACATTTAGAGGAAAAGATCAAACTCACTGTTAAGTAACAGTTGTGGTATTTGACATTTTTGCTCAGTGAAAAAGGCATCAAATATATCCTTTGAGTACAACAGATTTGAAAAAGGGAAAATTAAGATAGCTAAATGTTAAGCACAATGTTCAGAAAGTTCAGAGAAAATACAGAGATGATCACAAAGGCTGAGATCCTCAAAAGGAGAATAGAGTAAGCATGGAGAAACCTAAAAAGCAGAATTTATTTCACTGTCCAACACTAAGTCATCCTAAGAACAAAGAAAATAAATTTAAATCAATGAAAAAGTGTTTTTAATTCTAAATTTAAATGAGGGTCTTTGAGCAGTGATTCCAATTTCCATTTTTCAAAGGTGAGTGTTACCTGCTTACAAAGATGTGTGATACTCATCTATAGTACCATCTGTGTCAAAAAGGAATGTGTCAGCTCTGAAACTGGTACCCAGATCACTTAAGCACACATAGCACAGAGTGCTGTGGGACCCTGAAATCTTGGACTGAGAAGGGGTTCAGTGTTCTCCTGATTTAAAATTTCTATTGCACAAGAAATTGAATCCCAGATATTTATCCTGGCTCACACAGTGACTGTGGTAACCAGACAGGATTAGAATTCGATACAGTATATCTCAATCTGCTGTTTGCATCCTGTCCCACAAATGGATGCTCATTAGCACTTAAATTAATAGGACTTGATGACACTTTGCAATTAAAGTACATCTTCCATTAACAAAGAAGTCTACAGATTATTTTATCTAATTCTCCAAGCAATGATTTCCTCTGCACAGATGAGGAAACAAAAAATTATTTAAAGAGTTACTTGCTCAAAAGTCACACAGTAAATATTAAATTGGACTCAAATTTTGGAACACTGTGTTCTTTTCACTAATTTACCAATTATAATAGAAATAAATTGCATATATACACACAAAAAAAATTAATGTTGTTTTTAGGAACAATGCTAAATTTCAGAGGTCCATTGCAAGATGATCAAAAACACACAAAATATATAAGGTTTTGCATTATATTTAAATTAGAATTTTTAAAACTGCTTACCTGATATATTTGCCTTGACATCATAGATTACTTTTAATACTGTCCTTGCCCTGAAATATTTGACCTATATTCATGGAAAATGAAACAAGGCTATAAGGATTGATTTTTAGATCTCTTTATTCAAAGTAAAAGATGAGCCAAAATCAAATGTCTGTGTGTCGAACATTTATGCTTGCAATGACAGTCTAGCAAGTGTCAACCATGGGATGTGTATTAGCATTATGGAAGATCAGCAGGTACTGGGTGAAAAGGCCATCATCAATAAGACAGTCCCCTACCACAATGAGCAGCTTGAGAAATGCATTGTTTAGATGCTGCCCAGCTCTCATTGAGATAGGAGTTGCTATAATGAGTATTCCTTATTTTTTCTAAAACGTATAAAATTATTTCTCAATATCAAATTTCAGAGTGCCTTCTTCCTTTTTGCAAAGTAAACTTACTTTCCCATGTGGTGAAAATAATCTAGATAGAAATCAGTAGCCTGGCTTTCTGTTCCAGGCAATATGCAGCTCGATTAAGGACAAAGTCTTAACCAGATACCTAACTCCAGTTGGAGAACTATTACTGCCGAGCTGTGTGGCTTTCATGTTCAACTTCATTATGCCTCATATCCCTCACCTGTTAAGCAGAGATAGTAATGGTTGGACCTATTATGTATAATTATTCTTGAGGTTATATTAATATTTATAAAGCAGCTAGAAAACTTTGGGCATTAAGTAACTGATGGGTAAATATGTTTCAGTGAAGCAAGTAATATGATTTTTGATAAATTGTCCAACTGTCTGAACCTAGAACACATTTTCAATCCTGTGAAGTGATTGCATGACCTCTAGACTCAGAGAATTTTAAATCTTGATGAGTCTAATGTTCAAAACTACTGAATACCACTTTTTCTGAATAGCTTGGCAAATTTTGCTTGTTTGTCTTCAGATTTCAAGTCGCTAGAAAAGAAACCTGTAAGGAGAATAGAGAAGTAAGAATAAGAATACTGTGACAAATAATTAAATCTGAGACCCTGACTCCAAAATAACTTAAAAAAATGTTTTGATGTCTTTAACTGGAGCCTCAGAACTCTTAGGATAGTGTGGGTCATTGGTACCACACCAATTATATACCTGAAACTTAAAAACAAAATGAAGCAGAACAGCTTGGTTTCTTCAGGTCTTCCAACCAACACACTAATTGTGTTAGTTACCTTTTTTGCTGTGTCAGAACACCAGCCACAAACAGCTCTAAGAGGGGAAAGGGTTATTTCAGCTCACAGTTCCAAAAGGTTCAGCCCCATGTGTTGAGAAAAACAGGATAGAACCCAGTGGCTCACATCATGGTGAGCCAGTAGGCAGAGAAAGGTAATGAGTATTCTCTCTGGCTTTCTCCTCTTTCCCTTTAGTCAGTCCAGGACCATGGGCCATGGTGGTCAGCACATTCAGGGCAGGTCTTTTCTGCCTCAGTTACTCCTCGGGAAACTGCTTCACAGATAAACACAGGGGTGTACCTGGATCTTATAGTGACTCTAAATCTAGCACACTGACTATGAAGGTTAACTGTTACGCTGATGAGGAATTTTTCCTTAACAACCAGGTATCAGTGTAAACCTATATAAATGTATTTATATAGCTATATATATGTATATAGGCTTATATATTTATCTAGGTTTATATAGCTACTAGGGTAACCTTGTTGAGTGAATTATCAGTGAACCTCACATTTGTGGCTGACATTTTTAAAGATGCTATTCCATGCAGAGACACTGGCAACGAGCTTCTAGTCTCTAACCCGAGATGAGCATACTTAGAGGCAGGTACAGGCTTCTCTGTGGTGTTAATCATTTCTGATACACAGGTTCAGCACATAATTCCCTGGACTCTATCTAATGAGGGATGCACAGCACACTTACATGGCTCAAGCCTAAAAGAATTTCTCCATATATTTTGTGCCCCTTTTGCTAGCAGGAAGATAGCATGCCAATAATTTAAATAAATGAATATCTATTCTTTATATTTTGAAGGTTAGATGAATTAATATCTGTAAATCATTTCAAAGATCATGTTATTACCTTTGTAAGTAGGGAAATTGAGTTGTTAATATCAGTATGAGTAATTATTATTATTTGGCCCAAATTAGGAGAAGAGTACCAAAGAGACTAGAAAATATTATGAATGCCCTATTAAATAAATAATAAATAAATGTCTATGTGATGTCAACGCTGAAATGAGGAAACACAATGGCTCTGAGATGCAGTGTCAGGTCAGATTTCAGGGTGTCCTGTTAATGTCCCAGTGCTGTATGGTAGAGTTACAGGAAGATGGGAGGAATGATGAAGGTCCCACTTACTAAAGCGTCTTTAACTTTCCCTGAAAATGGAAAGAAAAGAAAGAGAATATAGCAGCACTCAAAACAACACCCAGGACTTGATCACCTGTCGATTAGGGCCAAGGACAGGGAAGTAATACCAGAATATATTGTGTTTCTTTTAGTGGATGTTGGGTGTTCAGCAAAATGGGCCATCATTCAAAACAGAGCATCAATCAGTCTCAGTAAATTGGCAAATCCCAAGGTCTTTTTAAAGTAAAAAATTCTGAATTAAGTGACGAATACAGAACTGTAGATGAAATTCTAAACAGTCTTAGTAAATAAGAAACACAGAGCCAAATACAGGGGTAATAGCCGAAGAGATCAGAGAATTAGCGAAGAGCCACTGACTGCCCTTTAGCTTACCACCAAGCTGCAGTTTCCCACACGAGAGACCTTCTTCCGGTCTGACTTGTGTTTTTATTGCCTTTCTGATCTGCCTTTTCATTGGCTTTAGCCCCAACCACATGACTTCCTTGTCACTGCCTGTCTATACAGACCTCCAGGTCTCTATAGTTGGTACTGGGATTAAAGGCATGTGTCACCACACTTGGCTGTGTCCTTGAACGCACAGAGACTCTGCCTGCCATGTGATCAGATTAAGGGCGTGGGCTACCACCACCACCTGACTTCTGTTCCTGGCTCACTATGACCTCTGATCTCCAGGCAAACTTTATTTATTAACATACAAATAAAATTATATTTCAGCACAATTAAAATATCACCACATTTCCCCCTTTTATTCTAATAAAAAGAATAAAGAGAAAAAAAGTTATAACTAATATAAGAAAAACTATATACAATAAGTACAATAACTATATACAATATATACAAGCAATAAATACCTCAACAATGTCTAATCCATTTGCATTTGACAAGCTCAGAGAAAATATTCCATCATCTATCCTATTTTGGTAAGTCCAAAATGTACCTGATTCACTTTTTATCCTAACTTATATTACTAACAGAGAACTATCTTATAATGTCTTTCAAATTTATACACTTACACCTCTTTAGTGAGTTTCTTTTTTGAAATTCTTAACAAGGAAAACTAACAATAACTAATCTTCAACTAACTATAACTATAACTATCTAATTTTCAACTAACTATAACTATAACCATAACTATCTAATCTTCAACTCCCTCAGAGACCCAAGAAGGAAATAATATTACCTAATAAAACAGGAAGTACAAACAAGTGACTTCCAAAAAAATGTGAGTTGACAAAAACAGCCAGCTGCCTGGACAGTCACCCGAGGTTTCTTTGCAACGTTGGGGCATCATCTACAGCCTATAGGCTTAGCATATCTGACAGACTCATTTGTGAAGTAGGATATACACAAGGCCTACAGTTCAACCTCACATTCAGTGCAAGTAGTCCATGTACCAGATAAACCTGAATTCCACTAGTATCCTGTCATGATTCAGGATTTTAAATTCTGGAAATTGTTGATGTGTTTAAATAATATAAGTGTCTGTGTGTTTATTTGGGTCTGAGTGGCTGCGGGCCCGGGGAAGGACCAGGAAAAATACAGCTACACAGAACCAAATTCTGGTAGACAAACTCCAAAACAAAGACATATTTCCAAAAGATCTGTTGACAAACTTGATGCAACCTAAACTAATACTGGATAAAGATCTCTTGATATAAACCATCTGGAAATTCCTTATGACTTCCACAGAACAGTCTGGTTTTGGTCATCGAGCATTCTCTGCAAACTATTCTTCTGTACCACACAAAGAGGGAGTTTCCAGCCACAATATTTAATTAGTACCTAATTAGGAGCATCAACTCGACAAGCGATGCAGGTTCTGGCCCCATGTTTGTACCTGGATGTGAGTAAACAGTTCTAGCGAGTCTTGGCTGGCTGACAGCTCTCAGCTGTCATTGGCACTAGAGAGCCCAGAGAGGTGCTGAGGCTGTTTGGCAAGCGGACACTAGTAAACATTCAGTGCAGTTGGAGAAGTCCAATCCCAGCGAGGAAACCACTGAAGAGAAGTTGCAGGAGTGAGTACAGTGACTGCTCAGGTGTGTGTGCTTCTAGCCTCCATCATCGCCCCAGCTGCTTGCAAGGTGAATCCGCCCCTTTCACACACAACCGAGGTACCAACTGTTCCATGAGTATCTTTAAGAATATTGTTCACCCACAGAGGGTCAGTTTTACTGCCAAAAATCAAATACTTGTTTGATGCAAGAAAAATCCTTGATGAACTGTAATTAATAAATCAACTGGCCCCTGGGGAGCAATCTGTCTCCTGCCTC
Source organism: Peromyscus attwateri (assembly GCA_902168425.1). NCBI lineage: Eukaryota > Metazoa > Chordata > Mammalia > Rodentia > Cricetidae > Peromyscus > Peromyscus attwateri. The sequence continues at coordinate 28,567 of CABHPP010130926.1, read as the reverse complement.
GACATCAAGAAAAGAATATCACATTGATACATGTAAATACAGCTGAGACTGTTCAAACTTTTTATTAAATTTACTTTTAACTGGTACATAAAAGCGTAAAGAAATTGTACTTGCCATGTTTCAGTGCTGTTTCAGTACATGTGCACATGCATAATATTTAGATCAGGTTAAACTGACAAACCTTTATGGATTCTCTGGAGTACAAATATTCAAAATCCTTTCTTCTAATCTTTCTTAATATATAATTGCTAATTTTTTTTACAAAAAAAAAAAAAGATTGTAATGATTTTTGGAAAAGAGAAGCCAGGTAGCTGAGCTACCCGTACTTTCTAACTCAGTGGCCAAGGAAGTGACCTTGGACTAGCCATGAGCCTTTCTGGACCGGGTTTTATCACCTATAAATGAAGGGATGAGCCCCACTGCTGCTGTGAGCTCTCTGAGGTCTGAGATGCGATGCGGTGCTGGGTGTTCATAGAGCATATTCCTTCTGCGGAACTCAGAGTCTCTGAAGACACTCTCATTAGTATTCTTAATATTGCTGGGAGGCAGGCAGGTGGCAAGGTTTATTATCCCCATTTTTTTAAAAAAGAGACAATGAGACACTTTGCTGACACAGCACCCTTGACCAAGCAAGGACTAAAAGTTAGGTGCCCTCATACTAATCAAGAACTCTGTTAAACCACTTTGCTACTAAACTAAGTGGAAATTCTCTGATGAATAAAATATTCTGGGCTCTTCGGGGGATGGGATATAGTTTGATCATCTTGCAAAGATGTAATGGCTTAAAACAATGATTTCCAAATTACAACCCATATAATATTCCAGGTAGCTTTCTCAGTTCTCTTTGACTTACCTCTATGCATATTTTCTCCTTTCTGATATACATATCAAAAATTTGATTTTAAAGTGGAATGGTAAAGAATATGAGGGAAAGCAAGAATATTTTGAGTTACTAATTAAATTTACAATGGGCAGTTTTCAGAGATAATCCACGCAGTTAATGTTGCTATGGAGAAATTGTAACTAAAGCTCCAAACATACACAGCAGTAAAATGATATGATCACTTCAAACATAACCCACAAGGTTTTCAGTAATATTTATCAAGGACCATAATGTATGTGAGATTTTTTACCCTACCTACTAGCTAGCCAGTTGGTGTAACCTGCCACAGTTTGATGACGGCTGGCAGAAGGTAAGATACTAAACAAGACAGCAGACCAAGGCACAAGCCACCAAGCACAATGACTTGAGTTCAGTCCCAGGAACCTACATGGTGAAAGTGGATAACCAACTCTTCCCAAAGTTCTCTTCTGACCATCACTTACATGCTATGGCATGTGCACACATGAAAGATATGGGGAGAAGGAGGGCCTTTTGGGTCAGAGTCAAAGAACTTGCTATGTTGACTAGGCTAGACTTGAGCTCACAGAAACCCCCTGCCTCAGCCTGAGGTTTGCTGACAGTAATAGCGATGACCGGAGTATCATTATTTTTCTCTATTTCTCAAGCTCTCTTTTCCCACAAGGTGACCCAAAGGAGCCTATCTTAGTGCTGAGTTCCTATCTCTGTATCTCCATAGAACACTTAACCTGGCATTTACAAAGTGATGGGTTCTCTCCCCAGCACCATCCAGAGGAGTAGAGGGGAGGGAAGCTCTGCATATGTAAAGTGTTACATTAGAGAGAGTGATGCTGAGCTCCGGGATCCTGAATCATTTATTGTAATGCACAGTAAACACTCTGCCCTTTTCTCCAGAGGAATATACTGAGTCTATTTCTAATGCAGTTTTCTCCAGCCCTATCCCTGAAAAGATAGTTCAGAACAAAAGCTGTCAGTGTCTTCCTAAAGAGGGAGAAAAGTGTAGAGATCCTTGGAGAAAACATCCCAATCATATATTTCAATTTTATTGGACTGTCTGGTGTCTAATATTCTAAGTAGTCTTAAGGACTTGTATTGGAACTGGATGTTTTCATTGTTGTTGTTGCTATAACAAAACGCTTGAGGTACAGCCATGCATGATGGTGCACATCTCTAAACTCAGCACTCAGGAGGTGGAGGCAGGAGGTTTCTGTGAGCTCAAGTCTAGCCTAGTCAACATAGCAAGTTCCACCCCAGCCAGTGCTATGTAGTGAGACCCTGTTCACAACAATTAATCACAAAACACTTGAGAGAGGCTAGCTTTATGAAATAGCTCTCAGTTTGGGATGCTGATAGTCGAAGATCAGCAGCCTCATTGATTTGTCCTCTGGTTCAGGAATCCTAGCACCATGGTAGAAGTATGTATGTAAGAAAGACCACATCACCAAACAGGAAGGCAGAGGGAGAGACTTGGGGGTTGGGCTTAGCTTTGACCACAATCTGTGTCTCATCTCCTGAGAGAGCAAGGCTTCCACAGACTACCTTCATCACATACAACCCCAGCCTCTCACTAGACTCCGCCTCTTAAAGTTTCTGTTACCTCCCAGCTAGCAAAACAATTGGCCAGGCTCCCGATTGATTCACAGAACCTTGGAAGTACACCCCACCACCAGCCACAGCAGAGCTGAAAGTCAAGGGAACATACTGAGTCGGAGTGGGAGAGTTTCCTCAACAACACTTCTTGGATGGCTCCGTATTTCGTCCCGTCTCTAAGGGTACAATAAACTCAAAACAGATAGACAACTTCTTTGGTTCACACTTCCCTGGCTGACTTTAACTCCCATCTCATTACAATGGAAGCCCCGGGTATGCTGTGGAAGCCTGGGTGCAGTGGCAGAGTCAGCGGGTGACAGGCAGCAAAGTCCTGGAAGTGCTCCTGACCACCAAGGATAAGACTTGCTCTTGGTTGTCAGAGTTTCCTGCCTCAGCTCTCTCTATGAAATGGGGTCAGTAAGGCCTACATCATACGGATTGGAGAAGGTTAAAAATATTCACATATAGAAAGTGTGTAAAACAGTGCCCAGCACACAGACAACCAATAAAGATTTGGCTAATGGACAATTTTCCTTGTATGAAAAGTTCATTCATCAGCAAACATCTTACTGGATGTCTTAGCAAATCGGCCCACTTAACAGTGCTATTTCTGAAAGACAAATGATGTAAAGCAGCCCAGATAATGAATGGTACGCTTTTTTAGAAGGTAAAAGGTCTTGCATTTATTCTTATCAATAAGAAGAAGGAAGAAAGGAAGAAATCTATTCTAGTTCCCACATTTAAAAAGAACACTGCTCTAGCATCATTTGAAGCATTGGGCATTCCTCATTGGTTACTAAGGGAGCATCCTTTCCTGGCTTATGGTTTAATGTGAACAGCTAACTTTGTTTCTACAAGATTTTGAGACTGAGATGTGTAGACTTGATTTTCTGCTCTGCACATAGAAACTTTGATTTTTGTGGAAACAGAAATTGTTAATTCAAGAGGAAATACAAAGGCCTTGCAAGTGGTACAATCACAAGTGCCTTTCCACACAAAAGAATAGAGCATAGAGCAAGAAATAAATACGTAGGAATGAGATTTTAAATGTTTAAAAATATTTAAATGGAGCCCTCCAAAAACAATAACTGCACCTCACACGCAATCACTTTTGCTGTTCTAATCTCAGCTCATGACACTAAATCATCAAAGATTATTTTTAACTTGTTTTGTAATGGTTTTAGAAAACCTTCATGTAGCTCCCTCCCCTAACACCTAACAGAACAAAGGTTTTCTACATCCTTATTGGGCAAAGGTGGCAGATATATGGGTCCTTAGTTTGTGTTAATCCAATCCAACGTTTCCTAAAAGAAAATGAAAAGATTTATAGAATGGGAATCACCTATTTTCCAAAACGTTTTCTTTATTTTTACTTTTTAAAATACTTTTAAGTAAAAATAGTACTACAACACTTTCCCCCTCCTTTTTCTCCCTCCCCATCGCCCATGAAGCCTCCTTCAAACCTCTCAAGGTGATAGCCTCTTTTTCTCTGATTATTTCTGTTACATACATACACATGTATGTGTGCATATGCACAAATATATATAAATACAATCTCACCCTATTCATAACATATTCCCCGTAATACTTTCTAAGTACAATATTTGCGTGCAACTAAGGCATGATGCAGGTTGAGTGACTTGGCCAGATGGGGTTGGCCTATAATCCCAGCACTTGGAAGTTCAAGGTCATCAGTGGTTACATAAAGAACTCGAAGCCAGCCTGAGCTCTATAAGACCCTGTCTCAAGAAACTAGGGTGGCTTTGATAAGAGTGACCTCCAGCAAGAGCAGCAGCATCCTGTCCTTCCAGAAAAGACTCTCCCCTCCACGCTAGACGGAGGAATGACTGCGTCTAGTACCCGTCCCTCCACCGAGTCTTCCTCCTCTCTACTCCCACCTCTCTTTCTCTCCTTCCTCTCATCTTCCTCCTGCCACTCATCGCTCTAAGTACACACTTCAGCCCCTGCTTTAACTCCCTCTTTATGTCGTCTCCTTCAAGTTTACATTCCCAGGGTGTCCTCCCTTCACCTTAAGTAAATGTTAATATGCATAATATGGAACAACCCCCTACTACCACACACACACTAAATTTTATCAAACCATGAACAATATCTTTATGGTAAATATCCCCTAACTTTGGGCCCATGTGAGATTCCGGTATTCGTCCTTTTACAAGAAAGTGAATTGTCCTTGCAGTAGTTCAAATGCCCATCTCCCTTTAATGATGCCACCATATTTTTATTTTTGTAATGAGAAATACCAGGGACGCCATCTCTGCAACTGGGGGAAAGCGGGAAGCTCTAGGGTTTTCTTGCACTTTAATGTGGGTGAGCCATGATCTACTTGTTAAAATTCTTGGATTGCTAATAAAAGTCATAATCTACCAAATGGTAGTAATTTGGATGAAACAAGCATATCAATCATTGAGGAATGGGCTCACGGCTCTTTATCTGGGCAGAATCATTAAGTAGAATTTATGATATATAATGTATACTATTAAGCAGCTTCCATTAAACTTGCCTGCCAAACTCATCCTATGTAGAGGGAGGCTTCTAACTGCAAGATGTATGCAAGAGCGCCACCTATAGTAAAGCTTCCACATTTACCTTAAAAATGCTAAAACTCCAGAAAATGGCTAGGTTTTCGAACCAGTAAGATTGAGGAAAATAAAAACATCCAAAAAAATGAGACGCAGGCTTTAGTTCATAAGTCTAACCTACGGAGTCGATCTAAAATAAAAATATGACTTTTTTTGTGAGACATGACTTTCTCTGGCTGAGGAAAAAATGCTCTCATCATTCAGATAATTCAAACCATTGTTGTAGTACTTGTTAGTTAAGTGATATTTAAAAAAAAAAAAAAAAACGGTGACGATTATTGCCGTTCTCTCAGCACTCTCCAGTGTTCTTCTTGATGATTTGTGTTTTAGCAATTTGATTTCCTGAGGCCTGAAAACAAGAATTACTTAAAGCACAAATGAATAAATGCCTTCACAATTTGTTTTTATTTGTTTTCTTTTTGTTTTTTTTTCCCCCGAAAACCTACCGTCCAGTTAACTCATTGCAACATAGATGTAAAACAAACGGAGAAGCCTGGCAGCTTATATTGCGCCTGTGAAGCGTCCTTTAGGACTTCCTTCCACGGGAATTTAGTCTTAAATACTTGTTACTTTGACCTAAAAGCTAATTATGAGGGAGTTGAGCCAAAAATCTGAGATGAATAAAAAGAAATTTCATTGGTTTCACAGAGATGGTTGCCAGAAACAGCTTACAAATCATGAGCCTACACAAAGATGAGAAGCTGAATCTAAATTATTATTCAGCTGGGTCCTTAAATCAATGGAGAGCAGAAAATGATTACGGTGGATCTTTAATTTTCAACTGGAAAAAGTCAACATGGTGGCAAGTTCAGCGTTGTTTTACGGCAGGTCGTCCGGCGAGCCCTTGGCTTTTTCGTTTCCAAAGAGGGCTGGTGTGCTGGGAGTTTGTAAAATCGGTCTTTTCTGCAGGTCACAGAAGAAGCAGTGTGGCTTTCTAGCCTGTGCCAGTCACAGGACGGCACTAGAAGACACTGGCCCTGGGTACCCCGCGTCCTGTCACCCTCAGGTCTTTGGGCTTCCGTGGCCTGTTTCTCATTCGGTGGAGGCTGGCTGTAAGCAGATTCAGGGGCTCCAACCACATGCCAAGTACATTCCTCACTGATGCCCTCTGTTCGCACGGCACCAGGAGCCAGGACAGCAGCCGCCTTCCCGCCAGGCACTGCGCGGATGCTTCATCTCTGCCCTGGGAGGCCCACTTCTCAGGATGAGAGGATAATTCACTCGCTATAGCCCATTCAATCTTCAGCCTCTCGGCTGACGCTGCCAACGGAAGTGCCAATTAATGCCAATTACAATGGTGACTTTTCTGATATGGGCACCTACTCATATAGGCCATCAAACAGCCATCATATATTAATGACTGTCAGTCATTACCAATATTGGCGAAGTTTGAACTAGTGACCTAGAGAGAACTGCTCTTTATCCCACTTCCAACTCCCTGAACCGTCCAATTCCCCTCCCCCTTTCTTGGCCAATGTTCTTAATTATAGTTTTGTACCTGAATAATGAATGTGCTACATTTTGACAGTGACAATTGCTGGAAGTGTGACAGCAGAGGCACAGCTCCTGCCTGCCATTTAGCAGCCCTGTCACAGCCTTCAGGCCAGGAAGGTCCGGCTCAGGTCCTTCAAGGGGCACTATTATTTCCTTCCTCGTTTAATCAAAAGCATTTCTTTATTTGTCTTTACAACTCCTAAGAAATAAGAAGCATTTCTATGCAGACAGCGTGTCACAAACTTCTGGGTAGTGGCTGCCACTGGACCCTGATCCTCGGCTCATTATTTCCTATAGCCCTAAGAGACGGAAACTCCCTGTACAATTAAATATGCTGTGAATTGCTCTGGAAGTATAACTTCGGTTTCAAAGAAGTAAAGCAAATGATACACAACAAACATCCCCAATGAGGAAAAAGAGTCAAAATCCTTTTGAAAAGGCACACCCCAGTCTGTCTCTTCTGAAGCCATTTTAACCTTACCGGGGTGTAAACTTCTCAGTGGCCAGTTGCTCCCTGCAACAGTCTAACGGGGATATTAACCTTTTTCTGAGCTCCTCCCCTCTCAGAAAAGACAGCAGGGTGCAACAGTTTGGATTACAATCTGTATTACTTCAAGATTTGGGACGAGAGAGATAATTTAGGGAAAATTTTTACTTAACACCCAACTTTGCCTTCCATGAACCAGAAAAAAAAAAAAAAAAAAAAAAGACCCAAGATTCCTCTTGAATTAATTAATTCTAGGGGCTGGAGAGCCAGTTCTTTCAGAGGACCCAGGATTTGTTCCAGCACACACATGGTGGCTCACAAACTTCCATAACTCCAGTTCCAAGGGACCTGAGATCTTCCAACTTCTGAGAGTACCAGGGTGCACGTGGTACACATACATACAAACACAAAGCACTCATATATATATATAGTAAATTTTTAAAAGAATTTTAGTCTAGAACACCGATTTAGAGATGAAATAAACGTCCCTGGTCTCCTAGAAGAACAATGGCAAAATTAAGATTAAATCTTAAAACATGATGGTGTTTTCACAGTAGAAAACTACCCTGTCTGCACATTCTGTATACCCAGCTCCTGCAATGGGCAGCCTGGGAAGGAAATGGGACTGGCACCATCCTACAGATAAGGAAAGGCTGGGGCAACAGGGTTGAAGACACACCCGGGATCAGAAGGGTAACACGGAATCAGAATTGAAACCCAGTGCCAGCTGCCTCCAATGAGCTTAAAGATTCAGCACATCACAAAACTTCTGATCCCTCAGAGACTCTACAAAGCAATTCACAGTTCCACAGGCCAATTCAAAGTGGTAAACAGAATCCTCAGAAGTCCAGGAATCTCTGAGGTGGCAAGCTAGCTCACATTACCAAAGAATAAGCCACGAGAGGTCACATCCAGTACAAAGTAAAGCGGGCAGAAAACATACTTGTTTCCACTATGGCTCAGTGATACTAATGCTGCACAAAAAAAATAAATAAATAAAATAAAAAAATAAAATAAAAATGTGGCTGGGATATAAAAATAAATAAATAAATAAATAAAATAAATTTTTAAAAAAATCAGAACATGACAAGGGTAACCCGAGTACCCAGAAGGGTGAAGTGAGGCAGAAGGAGGGCTGGAAGTTCAAGGCCCTCCTAGACTACATGGTGAGACTCTATATCAAATAAAGGTGGTAGGAGCAATACAGGACATGGTCTTCCTTTAAAACTCCATGAACATGAGTTGCTAGGTGGACCAGCTAAGAAGACACAGATAAAGCACAATGATGTAATTAATATTACCAGTGACCACTCACTGAGATTTTTCCATGCATTGTGGGTTCTTCCATCCTCAAAGTGGGTATTAATAGCCCATTGGGTGGATGAATAAACTGAGGCTCAACCAAGTTTAGAAAGTTGTCCAAATGTACCAAGCTGGAGCCAGAATCCAAGGCCAGGGCTGTGGAATTCCAAAAGCTCTTTATGTTGCCATGCCTCTCAACAAGGTCTTTGCTCACGTAGTTTTCTGTATCAATTGGTTTGGGGGAGGTACTTCTAAATAGACCTAACAGACTGAAGAATCTGTCCATGACTCAAGAAAATGGTACAAGGGGAAACTATTTTTAAACTATGGGCCTCAGGAGAAAATTTTAAAACATAGGCTAAGGTGACCGTATCATAAAGACTTATGTTAAAAGACTAAAAAAGAAATAGCACGAAGACATCAGGAAGAGAAGATCAATGTATACAGTAAATAGATGGCAAAAATCCAGAAAAATTAACAAATGCAGTCTTTCTTTATCCTTGTGTTGTCTTTCAAAATAGCTTCTGCACCTGCTTGCCTACAACGCAGAAGAAACTTCTCAGAAATACCTGGTTCCTGGTTTGTTTGGGTTTGGGTGTTTTGTTTTGGGTTTTTGTGTGTTTGTGTGTGCATCTATGTGGTATGCATGTGTGTATATGAGTGATCGTATGTATAGACACATGTGTGCATAAGTGCCCAAGTGTACCTCTGGAGACCTGAGGTTGGTGGCAGGAATCTTCTTTGATTATTTTTTACTTTATTCATTGAGGCAGGATCTCTCAATCAAGCCCAGAGCTAGTGATAGCCAACTCACTCTGGGATCTCCTGTCTTTGCCTTGAAGACTAGAACTACAAGTGAGCCAGCACATCCCCCATTCATGTGGGTTCTGGGCATCTGAACTCTGGTCCTCTTACTTGTGCCCAAGCACTTGAATCGCAAAGCCATCTGCCCCGGTCCTACTTCCTCGGCTTTAAGAAACACGTGTTGAGCCTTTCTACCATGCTGGGTTGGTTAGATAAGCATTTCCTCCCCGTGAAATGCTGAACACTGAAGAATCCCTCCACGTAGTCTATAAACTCATAAGAAGTGTTACAAATGATCTGGAGATAAAATTTTCCAAAAAAATGAAACTCTAGCCCTGAATGAAACAGATCTCCATTCTGGATCAAACACAAGGAAACTACCTTGGAAGAAGAGAAATTTCAAGGTCACAGTAAGAAATCACTCAGGACCCTGGGGAAACCAAACAGAGGGGTGGGGGGGTTGAATGTCAAGTCAGGAAAGATTAACAAAAATGACAAAATGTCTGTGATTTCAGGAAATCTGACTAGGAACAAATGCGCACACTCAGAGGAATGTCCTCTAGCACTTCCCTGAAACACAGGCTTTATTTGTGATGCAGCTGAAATCAAACAGCTCTGATGATGCCACTGCAGGTTGACAAAGGAAGCAACTTCAAGAATGAGTTAGGAACCCTTTCAAAATGGTAAAAATATAAATGTTCTACTCCCGGAGCCAGGCGGGAAAATAAACACAAAATACAAGAAAAAGAACATAAGGACTGGATTTCTAAAATAAATAAGTAAATAAATAAACAGCAAGAAATAGTAAGAATATTGAGAAAGAAAAACAAGAGTAAATAAGTATCAAACAAACTAAATTTAGAATAAAAGAATAAGAATTTAGAATACAACAAAATAAATTTAGAATTAAGGCTTGTGGACAGAGTGGTGTGTATGAGACTTCCCTACGGACCTATGGTAGGGGAACTAGCAAACCCCCATCTCTTTTTTTTTTAACTTTATTTATTTATTTGTTTGTTTGTTTGTTTGTTTACTTGCCCATCATGTTTGGTTCTATCTTAGGTCTCTGGGCACCCCCGTCTCTTAAGAGACTGGAGTTCTTTCAAATCTTGTCAGAAAGCTTTTTCTTCCTTGGCTTACATTTTTTTTTCTTTCTGTATTTGACTGCATTTTTCCTTTCTCTGACTCCATTTGGAATGCTACTTACTTGAACTTTAAAACAGTTTGTAGGCAAGATGTTGTTTTGTGTAAAGACGGGAAAAGATTGACAAATCCTAACCAAACAGGGGAGTATCATAAATATTTTGCTTCACTATTGCAGCTTTCTCCATATGCCTGGAATAAAACGTTTCCAATCAAGCTTCGCTTCTGCACAAGGCTTACCAACAAAACACATCTTTATTTGTATGTAACATGTGTAAACGTAATTAGCTTTTTAGGAGAAACAATTGAAATATGACATTTGTGGAAGGGAACTGGGTTTTCTTTTTCTTTTCTTTCTTTTTTTTTTTTTTTTTGCAAATGAAATCTGAAACCACATCAGCTATTGACAGACTGATGGCTGCTGGGTCGCTTGCCAAAAGCTGGTTAGGAAGTCGGTATGAAGGCCACTAATTTCATTCTGTTTTATTTCAACAGGACCTTGAAACAAAGAACGCAGCCTTTAAATAGATGGTGAGGAGCGATGGGTTATTAACTATTTTACTATCCATTCTGTGTGTTAGGGGAAAAAAAAAACCAGAGACTTCATTGTACCAGAAATTATTTTATAAAAGAAAAATGGCTGAGACAAGGGGAAAAAAATCTTTGCATCAGTGACTAATGTTCATTGTTCCAACATTTCTTGCATTTGCCTCTCTACTTCCCCAACATTATAATTTGAAATGAATCAGTGGCGGTTTGGGTTGAAGTGGATGTGGGAGGTGAGGAGTTCTCTGGAATATTTCTGCACTTCGTCTGCTTATTCCAGTAGCTTTTCTACAACATCATCTTTCGTGTTGTGTACTTCAGTAGTCTTTCTCGGGTTCTGTCTTATGTTTTGCCGTGTTAACAATGGAATCACATGGAGGCAGACCGTTCTCCTACAACAACCACTTGTAAATTATTCTTTGATTAAAAAAAAAAAAATCAGGTTTCCTGAAGAGAAGTGGAAGCAGCTGAAAACTTTTTTGTGATTGTGTTTATTATAATAAATGGCTGAATAAACACTCAGAACTGGGCTGAGGTCTGTGGTAGGCTTAAGAATTATGCAGTAGAATTACAATTTAAAATCTGAACACAATCTCCAAACTTGTACTTAAGTCTGAAAAACTTGCTTTTTTGAACTAATAATTTATTTTAAAATGTGTGTGTGTGTGGTTTTTTTTTTGTTTTTTTTTTTTTTTTTTTTTTTTTTTTTTTTTTTTTTTGGTTTTTAGAGACAGGGTTTCTCTGTGTAGTTTTGCGCCTTTCCTGGATCTCACACTGTAGACCAGGCTGGCCTCGAACTCACAAAGATCTGCCTGCCTCTGCCTCCCGAGTGCTGGGATTAAAGGCGTGCGCCACCATTGCCCGGCTTAAAATGTGTTTTATGCTACACAGAGGAGGGATAAATATAGTAAATGAGTGAAAGGAAATTAATTGAAATAATTAATTTGCTGAGAAGGCAAAAGAGAAATTCTAAAATGTCTCTTCAAATTCAAAACATAATCAAGAATGAGACATAAATATCAACTGGACCCTCAAATTCCCATTAGTCCCGAGTTGCCATACATTCCCTATTACTTGAGTTACCACCAGCATGGGCAGTGCCAGGAGCCACCTGCAGAATAAAAGTCAACGTTTCCATGACAGTTTGGGTAAATCAAGATTTAGATCAACCCCAGGACAGAACCCAGACTGCATATGCCTCCTCTTTGGCTACAGAAAGTTTTCTCCATTAAAAGGACTCTTTTCAAAAGCACCTGTCAGTGGACGTGTTACCTGGCCCTACACACTTCCAAAACTCATATATTGAAACTGTGATCCCAGTGTGATGGTATTTGGAGGTGGGGGGGGGTCTTCGGGAGTTCATTAGGTCATGAAGCTAGAGCCTGCATGATGGGATTTTTGTCCTATGTCTCTCTGTCTCTCTCCTCTGTCTCTGCCTCTGTCTCTCTCTGTCTCTCTCTCTCTGTGTGTCTCTCTATCTGTCTCTCTGTCTCTCTCTCCTCTCCTCTCTGCTCCTCTCCTCTCCTCCCCCTCCCAATTCTACTCCCATGAGAAAACACAGACAGGCCCTCAGAAGAAGAAGCACTGGGTTAGTCTCTCATTTCCATTCCAGCTTCGAGAAATGTAAGAAACAGAGGTAAGTGGCTTGTCACCCCAGTGCTAGTTTTGTTGTGACAGTAGCCCAAGGTAAGCTATTTGACTTGTTAGTGTTGGGTAATTTCTTATTTAATTACAGCATCTTCCCCTACCACCACTTTTCAAACAAGTAGCTGGAACCTCTCTTCCTTCACAGTATCTAGCTCTAGGAGCATCTGAAGTTTGAGTGTTCTGTAAGCTAAAGCTTTATGATCTTCCCTTCTCTTTACTAGGCTCAAAGTTGCAACCTCGCAAAGGTAGGACAGGGTACATAAGGGGATGCTTGAAACTATGAGTAATACTAAAATTTATTTATGCTCTACTTTTTCCTGCTAAATAACTAGCAGGCAGATAACATGCAGCATGAATACATCGGAGAAAGGGATGACTTGTGGCTTATGTGGGATGGGATGGTGAGAAATTTCATCATGCTACTCAGAATGATGGTCAATTTAGAACTCAGGGATTGTTTATTTCTCAGATTTTCTATTTGATCATTTTGAACAACAGGTAGCTGAAAGGATGAAAAACAAAACCACAGGTGAGTAAAGACTGTTGTACCTCATGACAGTTCCTCTTATATAACTATGCTACCCCACTGTGCAACTGCTATGCTTGAAGGGTTCCTGGCATAACCTTTGCCATGTGCAGGGGGTGGGTACATCTTGTGGTTCTTGCTTTTTATGCTAATCCCAGTGAAGTCTCACACTTTCCTGGCTCTCTCTCGGTTCCCTGGTTTCCTAACTCACTTTACAAAGCTAGATTCCATACTGGCTCCACCAAATGTGTCCATCCTATGCCTCAGTATCAATACAAAGAACAGCCCAACAAGATCTCCATATGCAAATTCTACCATCTTATGCTCTGGCTCTCTCCAGGGGGCCACTAAACTCTCTCTGCTTATAAGATGCATATTCAGAAGAACCCAAGAGTACCCCATGACCAGCTTTTCTGGTCTGTAATGAGGCCAGGCATGGTAGAATCCATGGATCTGAGATACACAAGATAATTTCTCTTCTTATTCCTTTCCTATAACCAGTTATCAACCAGAATGCATGTTTTTACACAGGAACTTCAATCAATTAATCATCTAAAATATTCTTGCATACAAAAAAATATACATGTGGTGGGGGACACATTTATTAAAAATTTTAAAGGATCTCAATGTTAAACAACCCCTACTCTCTTGGGAAATGTGCTCACAATGAACAGTCCCCATGCCAGTGACTATAATCCATAATCACTGCTGCTAATCTCTTAAACTCTTTGTTCGTTGAACATTAACTTCACAAAAGAATATTACATTGAAACTGCAGCTTCATGATTTTAATGTATGAGACATTAGCTTACATATCTTGCTTTTCAGAAATTCTGATTAAATGTTTTAATTTAAAAGGAAAATAATATTTAATGTAATATCTAGCCTAAAGTGTCCCTGAAGCTTCAATTGCAAACAATCATAATAAAGAATGTTCTTGTTTAATCTACAAAATAAGTACATTTGATTTTAATTACTTGGATAATGACCAAGCAAGTACATCAGGCACATCCCTTCCAAGAGATAATGAAAGGCACAGAGGAGCAAACAATATTCCTGCGAACAGACCATCACATTCTGACTCTGAGGATGACTCCACTAATGAAAATCTGTCTTTGCAAATGACTCATCTTCTGAAGACTGTTCTGGAGATGTTGGAAATCAGAATGATGCATGTGAAAATGAAATTAATCAATATGAAGATGGGGAACAGCGGTCTATCACAGAAGGGCTGTTTGATAATAATGAGATTGAGGAAACAGTCAGTGGTAGAGGAGCAAATGAAAGCTCAGGAAACGTCAATGATAATAACGAGGAAGTAACGAAGTCTTGAATTTCAAGAGGAAGATTTAGTCAACAAAGACAAATTATGCATATAAATGACAAAGACACAAAACTACAGTTTCTCTTAAGTATCCACCCACCAAGTTGCGGTTGCTACAAGAACACTAATGTATTAAACAGAAAGAAGGACCCGCCTGAAGGCTACAGAGTCCCATCAGCAGTGAAGCTGTAAGAGTGTCCAGTTTGGCTGAGGCAACAGAAGATGTGAAGGCGGCAGTGGGAGATAAAACCAGAAAGTTCGACTGAATTTCCAAAAGGCACTTGGGAATGTCAGTGTGAATTCTCCTCTTTAATTACCCTTGCTTGCTTCTGACCACACTTTTCCAAGCCCACAGTCCTGCCTAGATCCACTCCAGTCTGTTCTGACAGTGTGAGAGTTCTTTGTGTATCTTTGGTAGCTGTAAATCCAGTCTTTAGAGTGTTGTTTTGTTTTGTTTTTGTCTTGATTCTATGGTGCTTATCAGTTTCAATTCTCTCATAAGTACTATTAACGGCACCATCCATGGTGAATCTCAACTTCAATTCCATCAGAAATGCTATTATTTATAGACCATTGGTGAATTCATACAGCCACGTAATGATATCCAGAGAAGTGATGGTCCCCTTGGGCTTCTGAAGGGCAGATGCCTTTGGCTGTTTTGAATGGTGTCTAGAAGATTCCTTGATGCTACACAAATACTCTGCTCTCCATATTATAAACACTCCCTTTTCTCACTACAGAACTCCCCATCCTAAATGAATTTCAAGGCAAGGCTGGTGAGTATAGTAACTTATTACTGAATTCAGAAATGCCCTCTAAACACTAGGAACACCCATCAATAACTCACACATCTTCAGCTTTTCTTCTAGCACAGACGAGGTTTTTATTTGTTTTGCTTTTGATTTTCTACAGATTCAACACATCACATTTAAATGCTGTTTCTTCTTTTCCTGAAACTTGCCAATAATGTTTCCTAAGGCTAGACCACACTCAACTCAAATTCTAGCATTTAATAATCCTAAGCTTTTAAGGAAGCTGAAGAAAAATGCATCAACTATCTACAAAAGAATAGTGACAACCATTATCACATGCAAATATTACTTTAATTCTATTATTTTAATTCAATTGTTAAAAATACATCAAAGGGATCTTTTTAAGTGAAAATTGAAACATTATAATTAGATTTAGCATTTAAATCATGTGTTAGATTTCCTGGGCTTTTTTCTGTGAAACTGTAAAAGCAGGTAGCAGTGTGTCAAACAATGAAGGCGAGGCAGAGGTGGTTCAGTGGGGGAAAGCACTTGCTGTTCAAGGCTGCTGACCTGAGTTCCAGCCCTGAACCCATGGAAAAAAAAATGAATGCAGTAGCACATCTGTAATCCAAGCTCTCCTACTGCAAGATAGAGGCAGAGTTGCTGCAAAGAAGGCTCCGCTGCAAGCAGCTAAGGGTGCACACTGTTCTGCCAGAGGAGCAGAGTTTGGTTCCCAAGACTCAAGTTGGGCAGATCACAAACATCTGGAACATTAGACCCAAGGAGATCCAATGCTTCTGGTCTCTAGGCATCTGCACTCACTTCATATACCCACGCAGATACACAGACATACACTTACTTCATATACCCACGCGGATACACAGACACACACTCACTTCATATACCCACACCAGACACACAGACACACACTCACTTCATACACCCACACAGACACACACTCA
>CABHPP010130926.1:0-11008 GCA_902168425.1 Peromyscus attwateri | reverse complement strand
ACACACACACACACACACACACACACACACACACACACACACGCACACCACTTACAACCATACAAAGTAATCACTTGCACATTTACAAGTAAAAAGTGCTATGTTGTATTGCAGGTCTCACTCTGTGCCCAGCACTGTGTGTAGTACTTTGTGTGTGCCTTTGAATTCCTTGAGTGCTTTTTCTGCTTTTTGGTGGCACTTAGAATCCTGATATTAATATGGGCTCTATGTTTTCATCTTTGTCACCTTTGAAGGCAAAAATAAAACATCATTGACTGGACTGAACAGGAAGCCTGAAATGTGGCAGACTTTTAATAATTCTTTTTGATTATTGAATGCATGCCTTGTAATTTCTTTTTGTCTTCACCATACATTATATGTAAAATTGTTCTGCAGGGGAAAAATACATTTAGAAATCCCTAAAATCTTTTGTCTTTACTATTATCCTAGATTTTCTGGCATGAAAATTCTTCTTTATCAGACTGCAAGGTCAATTTTAAAACCTCATTTTGTACCCCCAAAAAGCATGAGAAGCCAGGATCTTCCACAAAAAAAAAAAAAAAAAAAAAAAAGCCTTCCTTATGAGGACATTTGGGGATTTTTTTTAACCTATCATACATACCTATTGCAAATGATTATTTAAGTGTCATAATGTAAGACTCATGAGAGCCACTGACCAATCAGCAGACATGAGTGAAATTGTGAGGGAGCCCAGAGAAACAGTCAAACAGCTTTAGGCTTCACGGGACACTAATTAATCATTTTGGCTAGAAAGCCCCTCTCCCCATGGAGCATAATGGCTTCCAAGGAAGGTTTGGATGAAACATTTCACCAGATGGATTCAGTACCTACATTAAGACTCTGCCACCCACACCCTTATGGATTCATTTATTTCTCCATAAAATATTTGATAGTGTGTTGAGATAGTGGAGTCTGTACTAACAATGGACTAAAGAATACATTGTGTGACAATCCACTCCCAATTTTTCATAAGTCACTATGAATTAAAATGGAGGCTCATAATTAAAATTATGTCACCAAGTAAGTATCAAGCAATGTGGAGCAAATCAAACCTAAGGTTTTTAATGTTATTCTTTTTGACTAATGCCGACAGGCACCAGGATGGGCATGCCTCATTAATCCTGCAGAAACCCGGCGCCCATCTTGCATTGCTTTGCTCACACTTTAGAAAGAAAATATCTGCTTAACCCCTAAGCCACACAGAAACCAATTTTTAAAGTATGAATTCCCTTTAGTCATTATAATCAAATTGTAGGTTCCAGAACCAGCTTTGGCATCTTTGGTGTGCCTACAAACAGCCAAGTATTATCCCATTGCAGGGATCAGGAAAACAAAGACCAGACAAATGAAATAACAAGAGCAGTATACAAATCTGCCTCCTCTACATCAAAAGCCCAGGCTCCCTCCAGGATTCCTTTTCACCTTACAACACCACACTTCCTCAGCATGCCCCTTACAAGTTATATGCATACCTACCTAAGAAATATTCTGAGCATAGAAAAGGGGGATTTTTAAATAAAAAGATTTTTAAAACTTGATAATAAACGGATTTTTGAAAACAATCTTCTGCTAAGAACAGACAATGACTTTAAAAAAAAGACTCAGGCATAAAATATTAGTTTTGCTTTTACTTTAAAATTAATAATGATCAGCTTTACTTGCAAGGCTTTATAGCAAAGGTTAAAATAAATGTTGATAAATTAAGACTATTAAAGCAGACTGGTAATAGTCTAAATAGCAATTTACTGGCATTGCCACCTTACACTTTAATGAAATGAAAATTTGAATTGATTGTATAAGGAAAGGATCTCTTGTTTATTCTAATCTTAATATTATGGTTGATAATTTCTCCAGCAGTCCTGATGAAAACATACCTGGTCTAACGACGCCACAGGAAACTAATGATTGTAATGAATCTACTGTCGTTGAAGTGCAAAGGCACAGGCTCATAAATCTTTTTAAAATTACTAAAAGCAAACAAGTGATCAGGATTAACAAATTATTAGTTTATCATTGTTTATATGTGTTCTGCTTTATATTTATTATGTTCCCCGGGAGAAATGGTCAAAATACCTTTTAAATATTTGCATCCAATTTAATCCTCACTCTCTCTACTCCACAAAAGCCTTCAAAGACTGAATTCCAACATCCTTTGTTTAACAGTCATCTTTAGATGTATATTTATCCTTTTGTTTCCCACTCACCAAACTTACAACAGCCAACTGATTAGAGATAGTAGTATTGTCCTTTTAATATCATATTTTGCCGACTTTTAACCCTTTACAACTTCGGGACTGACTATTCAAATGGAAAATATGCATTCAAATGGAAAATTTTTTAAGTACCTGTTTCAAAAATGTGTCTAAAAATCAAAATTGCGTGGCTAGCTTATTTTATTTTACCACATAGTTTGTGCTCTCTAAGTAAAGGAAAACATTCAGTGAATTACTCAAGGAGTCCTAGCACCCCATCACCTGTGAAGGAAGTGAAACCAAGCAAAATAAAGTGAATGCACTTCACTCCAAGATAATTGCAGTCATTTAGATAACCGCCTTTATTGTCGACTTTTTCATTAATTTATAGTAGAAACACAGCCAAGTTTTTGTGAGCAGAAACTAAATCCATGCATGATGATTTGGGTAACTAAAAGGAAGAGGTCACCAATCTACTCCAAATGGCAACCAGAATATTTTTATGATTTGAATGTATTTTATATGATTTTTTTTTTTTACAGAATTGAATATGTCTGAGAGTTTAACTACTATCATATTTCCTATTATTACAGGATGAAAAGCACTGAGATACACTCTTCTCTGGTCAACTCAACTTTGATCACTGTAACGAAAGAGACATACTAAATAGTATTTTAAACAATGTCTCTGAAAGTGGGGACACATACGCCTTATGGAGTAATATGGCATTCTAAACTCTGAATTCTGCTGCCAAATACTCTCAGCCTTGAATCCCAACCATGCCGTTATTAGATGTGTGCTGCTGCCTGAGTCATTTAACATCTCTGTGCCTCGGCTCCACTTCATCAGGAGGGACAGTAAGAGAAGCTTCAGAGGGGAAGCTAAGGGGCATATATAAGGAGTCGGGTGACACGTTAATGTTACCACTCCTTGTTGCTAAAGATACAAACATGTGTGCCTACACTAAAGATCCCAAACTGAAACAGGAGCCCGTGTGTCTATTTCCCTAATCTTAGTGAATCATATAACTGAACCCATTGAAAGTCCAGTTAGTTGGATACCCCACAAGAGTCTAAATTACTGTCTTTTGCAGAATGACACATAGCCATAGCGTTAGTTGAGAATTTTAGCCAAAATGTGGATATTCCTACTCTAACCCACAGGTGGGGCCTGACCTGTTTCCACTATTAATGGGTTACCATTTGTCCTTTTTCATTCTCAAATTTTCTGTTTGGCTGTTTTTCCTAGACCAACACAATCTTCACTTGCAGTATGTAAGAGTCGTTACACCCTGTCTCACTGGCTCTCAGTCTCAGACTTGTGGATGCCTGAGATGCTATTTAGATATTACAAATGAGCTGAAACGCCATATGCCCAGCTCATCATATTGTTATTAAGCTAAGTAAATATTACGTCTCTCTCTATATATGCTATTTTTCAGATGTGTATGAAATATGCTAATCACATGTTGCAATCCCTCTGTGTACAATAAATTGGTCACCAAACCCTATGAAGTTAAACTTAATGTCTCCTGATTCTGTTTTGTCCACTCTCACTGGGACTGCTATGGACCATGGCCTCATATCCATCACCTGTTCTAACAGGCTCTCCAGAAAGCCCCGTTGGTCAGTTCTAGATAACTACATATTGTCACCTGACTCGTGTTCTAGATCTCACTTTTACTCCTCTCAAAAATGGACTGTGGATCAGATCATTTTAAAAAATCACTGGTAAGATGTAATGAGTCAATTGTAAAAGTATTTTATGAAATATTTATAGTTTATGAAATGTGAATTACATTTAGGAAAATTTCTGACTTTAGCTGGGTCTGATTTATTTATTCAACAAAAATGTACCAATGTTTATTATGTTTGTTCAAAATCCTAAATACTATTGACATTAATTATCAATGACACATAGTCCTGACCCTTAAGGGAGGAAAAAATGTATCAGTACAATGGCAGTCCTTTGTAGTATTTGCCCATCTTGGGCATGGGCTCGTTCTCTACTAAAAGCGAACGTGGCCTGAACAGATAGTCAGAGGCTAGTGACTCAACTCCTGTAGACAGAATACATGAATAGGGACAGAAACCTGAAACAAGATTGACCAACCAGATATGCCTTTTTCGGAGAATGTGAAGCTAGGATTCAAAGACAGCTTCTATGGTGGTTAGGAATACATCTTGTCTAAGTTTTGAGTTGCCCCAATAGAAATAAAAGGACCAAAAATCTGGCTTGCTGAATATGCACAATGAATCTGGCACATATATGTGTGTGTACATGCACACACACACACACACACACACACACACACACACACAAATGCTGGGTTTGTGATCTCTTGTTACTTCTTAGTTCAAGTTCCTCAGTGAACTTAATTATATTTCCAATTCCCTTTTCTTTCCCTCAGGTAGACTTACAACAGATATTTTTCTTAACAGAGGTCAACATGGTTACTGATACTTCCAACCAAGAAGATATGTAAAAACACATATTCACATTACTAATGACAGTAGAATGACAAAATTGCTATAATAAAGGTTTGTAGGTGTGATGATATTGTGTTCCCCAATATTTTGTGCACCCTAATAAATTTATCTGGGGTCATAGAACAGAATAGCCACTAGACAGACATAGAGGCCAGAAAATGGTGACACTCACACCTTTAATCCTAGCATTCCAGAGGCAGAGATTCATCTGAATCTCTGTGAGTTCAAAGCCACACTGGAAACAGCTAAGCATGATGACTCACGTCTTTAATCCCAGGAGTGATGGCAGAAAGCAGAAAGGTATTTAAGGTGTGAGGATGAGGAACTAGGCCTGGTTAAGCTTTTTGGCTTTAGAGCAGTAGTTCAGCTGAGATCCATTCTGGATGAGGACTCAGAGGCTCCCAGTCTGAGGAAACAGGATCAGCTGAGGAACTGGCGAGGTGAGGTTAGCTGTGGCTTGTTCTGTTTCTCTGATCTTTCAGTGTTCAACCCAATACCTGGCTCTAGGTTTGTTTTTATTAGTAAGACCTTTTAAGATTCATGCTACATGTAGGCACAAGCGTTGGGAGGCAGAGACTACAGTCAACAGTGTGGCACATTTGAGATGCTATGGTTACTGTATCCTACAGAGGCATAATTGAATGCCAGAGGAGCTTTTCTCCTTGTCTTAGTCATTTTTCTGTTGATATAGTAAAACACCATGAACAAGGCAACTTATGAAAGAAGGAGTTTCACTGGACTTACAGTTCCAGAGGGTTGGGGTTTATGATGTTGGAGCAGCAAGCACATGGCAGCAGGCACATGGCAGTGAACACATGGAGCAGCTCCTATGAGTTCGCATCCACAGGCAGGAAGCAGAGAGCACACTGGGGATGGCATGTGTATTTGAAACCTCAAAGTCTGCCCCCGGTTGTGCATGTTCATACCTCCTAATCCTTCCCAAATAGTTCCATCAACTGGGGACCAAATTTTCAAATGTATGAGCCTTATTTAAACCACCACACTTGAGCTCCCACATCTACTTAGGAATCAGCCTCATGCAAAGGACTAGTTCCAAGGCCCTGCCTTGTCATACCCTGTCACAATAGTTTTGTTTTGTTTTGTTTTGTTTTGTTTTGTTTTGTTTTGTTTCCGAAGCTGAGGACCGAACCCAGGCAAGCGCTCTACCACTGAGATAAATCCCCAACCCCTGTCAAAATAGTTTTAACACCAACTGAGCTACTAAGTTTTTTAAGCAACACAATTTAGGTCACCAGTTCTGTATTTCAGCTGCTTGTTCAAAATCATATAGTCTTTAACATCATTTGAGCAGAAGTATTCTGATTTTAAATACCGTAATTTCCCCAGCCTTCTGGGGGTCATATGAAGCTCCTACAGGGAGGTCCAGTGGCTCTAGGGATATTGATTGCCTGCAAGCTCAAATCTAAACCCGAACATAACTTTCACATCCCTCCACAGCCTTGTTTCAATCATACCCACCATGTCACAGTGTTCATAGCCCACCTGCCTGTGTTCATCTTTCCCTTAACCCAGCTCTCTGATGAAATGGTCTTCAGCACACTGCTTGCCTCCATTACGCCTTCTCCATCTCTCCATGGGTTGGCTGTATCTCCCATCCTGCCCTTCTTTGCACATAAGTCATCCTTCTTAACTAGTGGTTAGCCATTGGTTCTTACCCAGCATCTCTAGAGTCACAGTTACCAAACAATTTATGAAGAGGCAGGCTTATTGAGAAAGAAAGTACAGATAATTGGAAATGTGACTGAAGAGTAAGCCAGCCCCCAAATGACAAGGTGCCGGAAACCATTCTGTTAGGAATGTGTTCCTCTCAATCCAGCTGTGCTGGGTGTTCCATTAATGCAAAAATGTTGAAATAACCTAAGTATAAATTTATACGGCATACATTTCCCCTGTGGCAAGATGAACTAAGCCACAAAAGAAGGAAAGAAAGGAGAGGAAAGGTCAGACAAGGGGACATCCAGATAGACACTTGGCGGGACCTGAGACTCGTGCATTTAATTGATTAAAAATGCAGCAACAGACACCGCGATCACTGATATCACTGGAATTCCATTTCATTCTCTCAACGAATTTGCTGCAACTAAAGGTGGAAATGTTATTTCAATTGATTTTTAATCTGTGACAAAGTACATTTCCTTTTGCCTTCTACCGATGGCACTGAGAAGGTGCTGGCTTATTGTATTAACAGATGAGAAAGTCCAATGTAGCCATTTTGTAAAGTGATTTGATAATGCAGTACAAGTCAATTCAGCTTTTGGTCAGTTAGTGGGAGATGCTAAATACCGGTCACTGAGCTCCTCAGGCGCAGCTGCAATGTGAAGGAGGATCAAGGCTTCTGAGCGCAAAGAGAAAAGCCAGCTCAGCACTGAGGCTCTGTGTCACTAAATACCAATCCCACTGTTGAATCTGCACTTGGTTTCTCCATCTGCAAGATTAACAGAAGGCTGCTCACTCCCAAGACAGCACAGAAGGACAAACACCTAGTTCAGTCATCAAAAATTAGAAATTGTCTTGTTTTATAATAAGCAAAGTGAATATGATCAATTCCATGATGAGAACGACTTAATAAACAAATATATATGGTTATATTTGATTCCCTAAAAAGAGCATCTCAAAATATCTATAGAAGCAAACACACGTCATCATCTGAGATACTCATGAAAGGCTGGTTTTCATATTACTGCCTATTTTGGAATCCGTGTTACAGTTTCTGCTTTTAACAGTTGCAGTTAGCAACCTTTTTCCTCTGACTATAAAAATCTGGTCTCATTACAGCAACAAAAACAATATTAATAACATTAGGAAGTAAAACACGTGTTTTTCTTGCATGATCTCATTTCATTCACATGCTTAAGAAAACGGGATGCCAAACAATTTCAATGTGCAATTTGATTGTCATCCCACAGTCCACAGAACCACAAAACTGGAGCCCACATCTGATGATCCACTCCACTTGGACCCAGTGTTCCCGACACTGGTGAGCTTTCGCTTTGGTCTAGAGTTGTTAGTGAACACGCATCTCAGCTTGACTTTTGTGGAGCAACATCTAAAAAGTACAAAGCGGAGCACACAGAACCACACCAGCCCTTCTTACACACACACCTGTCTGCTATGTTCAAATCCCAGTATGAGCAAGTCCCCCAGCAGCCTGGGTCTTCCTGTTCAGCTCTTATTCTTAGGAGATCTCTTTCCGACCTTTGCACTGTAAATGGATACCAACTGCTGGCTATGGGCAAATGGGATTTGAAAAAAGAAAAGAAAAAAGAAAAAAACCAAGATTATGGAAGCAGTTATCAGACAGAATTCCATGTGAAACACAATTTGAAAGAGAAAATTTGCATGTAGCAATCATCTGTACATGACTATAGCTTTATCTTTTATTATGTTACTTATTGTAATTGATTAGCTATAGTGTAACAGTATTTAAATTCAGGAACATTCTGTAAATAATTTCCCTTTTTTATTAAGTCTCTCTAAGCTTTTTGTTTCTGCCAGCCATGTCAGTTAACAACTATACTCTTTACATAATTCTGAAATATTGAACTGTATGCTAAATAAGTAAAATATTTTAAGATAATGCCCTGAGGAAATAGTATTTCATATTGTAACTCAATATGCCCTAAGGTAATTATTCTGATATCAATATGCAAAATAGCTGTAAGTTGTATTACTCTATATTTCTTCTTGTTTTGCTTCTTTGTAGCAAGCAATAAATTTAAGAGTGGAGAGAAAAAAATGAAAGTAAAAGTTTGCAGTTGATTTTCTTAACAAGATTATTTGCCTAGGGAGAGAGAAATTTCACTTGGTCCTTTCCTAATTATTCATGTAAATTAAATTCCACAAGTGAAGAAAAATTCATAAAAGTCGTACTTACTCATCTGAGAGGGAAATATGGCATATGAATGGGGCCCATAACCTCGGAAGGTGAAATGTAGAAAATATCACAAGCAACTCCCACATTAAGTTAAGTGAACCAAAAAAAAGGGAGATTCTTGGTGTGAAAGAGACTTCAAGGACATCCTCCCTAATCGCCTCTTAATGGTCTCCAGTCTGTGACACAGGAAACAAATCAAGAATTCAGAGAACATGGAATTATTAATCACTTGAATTTGATACCAAATGTAAGCACCGCTGGACATGTTTTAAATGTTAAAAAAAATCTTTTAAATGTAATGTTTAAAAAGGCAACACCAACTGCAATTTAATTTTCTAAGACATCGGTAATGTCACATTCTAGAAGAATAGCACATTCTCATGTATTTTTCTGAAGTCTACATTGTCTTTTCCTAAGCCTAAAATATATTAAGAGGAAATTAAAAGCACAGTACCACAGGCTTAGATACTGCCAGTCGTTCAATATTCGAAGTGAACTCAAATCATTCAGAAACACAAGTATGGAGTGCTAAATAACGCAACGGTGTTTTTATTCAGATATAAACAGTTTAATCAATCCTTTCACAAAAGCCGTAACCACTAACTGGGAAAATATGTAAACCAATCATGAGACCATCTTTACTCAGATCTCTTTGGGATAAAGCTTAAAACCGTGAGAAAAAAAAAAGAATAAACCAGAGATAGTGACTAGTGGACCATGGAGGGGGAAGACAGAGCAAAAGCTGAATGAGACTGTGACAATAGCTGAGAGAACTGAGACCTGGGTGACATCCATCAGGAGCTCAAAGAAAGAGCCAGCTAGTGGAGGAATGTTAAACAGACAACTCACAGAAAGGGATTTCCGCAGAGTGGATCTCATATGTCTCACCTTGTTTGTATCCACACATCAGACTGTTTTTTAGCTAATCTTTATGTACTTGTAATGGTTGATGCTGATTGTCAACTTGACAGCATTGAGAAATTGCCTAAGAGATTAGACCACTGGGTGTATCTGTGACAGTATCACCAAACTAGGGCTCTGGCCTAGGGAATGACAATGCATTATAGATTCAATTTTTTTAATTTATTTATTGGTTTATTTTGGTTTTTCGAGACAGGGTTTCTCTGTGTAGCTTTGGTGTCTGTCCTGGATCTCACTCTGTAGACCAGACTGGCCTCGAACTCACAGAGATCCATCTGGCTCTGCCTCCCGAGTCCTGGGATTAAAGGCATGCACCACCACCACCTGGCTAAATTCAAATTTTGGAAAGGGCCAGCAAGATGGCTCAGCAAGTTAAGGCACTTGCCACCAAGCCTGACAACATGAATTCGATCCCCAAGACCCACGTGGTAGGTAGAAAAAACTGACTCCCACAAATTGTTGTCCTTTGATACACACATACACACATACACACACACACACACACACACACACACACACACACACTTACTCACTCACACACACATAGCACAACAGATGCACAAAATAAACAGAAATTAATTAAAATTTTGAATATGCTATTTGGAGGCAGTGGAAGCATAGGAGGTCGACCTGGCCAGAGCAAGTAAGGCACTAGGGGAATGCCCTGAGAATGTTATATCTTACCCTGACCCTTTCTTGGTGTTAATGTTCGCTCTGCTTGCTATCTACCTCTGTCACACTCACCACAATGATGCTTTGCCTACCTAGAAACAACCAGTGACCATGAACTGGACTCTCAGAAACCATGAGCCAAAATAAATCCTTTCTCCCTTAAGTTGGGTCTGTCAGATGTTTTTCTACAATGGTGAGAAAAGTTGAGTAATAGAAACCCACTATAAGTAGCAGGAAAAGTAAGAAAGGAAGTAAGAAACATCTTAAAGACAATGTAAATGTGAATGTAAACAGACTTGGTGTGAGAAAAGTTCAAAGAGGGATAAGACAAAAATCACTCAACATTTCAAAACTCATGGTGCAGAAGAAAGTCAAGAGAAGCTTGAGTAAAGAAAACATCATGATTCTGAGGTTCCATCAGAAAATTCATTTAGAATTTTAGCAAATATGATCTGAAGTCTGACTCCAACAAGGAGGTCAGAGATGCAAAGAAGAGATAACAGTCTTCTAAGTGGATATATTCACCAAGGATGTGACTTTAAAGAAGACTATGAATAATATAAGTCAATATGTGTGTTAGAACATATAAAGAGAAATAACTGAGCATAAAAGAAGAGAGAACATCATAAGATCATTATAGCATTTTCTTTTACTGTTTTATTAATAAAAAATGATCAGGAGTCAGATATTAGGGTAAAACTTGATAGACCCACAGACAACAGAGAAAACAATTGGCAACCTCTACTCTCCATGCTTCCCCAATCGGAAAGAGACTGCCCATCTCCTTGGGTTCTCCACATTTCTCTTGTGTGTCTGTC